>PVJL010003106.1:87303-168866 GCA_004026885.1 Lyroderma lyra
ACCTGGAGATCATCATGCTAAGTGAAATAAGCCAGACAGAAAAAACAAAGAACTGCATGATTTCACTCATATGCGGAATATAAAACTGAAAGCAAAGAAAAAAAGAAATGAACAAACAAATAACCCATGGACACAATCAATAGTTTAATGTTTATTTGGGGACGAGTGGGTTAGGGAGGGGAGAAAGGGGAGGGGTTGGGAGAGGAGGGGGGGGAAGCTAAATATAAGGTGATGGAAAGAGAAGTCACATTAGGTGGTGAACTTATTATACAACAAGTTGACAATGCACTGTAGAACTGTATGCCTGAAACCTATGTAATCCTTGCTAACAGATGTCACCCCAATAAGTCTAACAATAAAAATGAATTAAAAAAATAAAATAAAATAAAATGGCCAGTCTGCCCAAAGTAATCTACAGATTTAATGCAATACCCATCAAAATCCCACAATCATATTTTTGTCAAATAGATAAAAGGATTCTCAGATTTATATGGAACCATAAAAGACCTTGAATTGCCAAAGCAATACTACATAAAAAGAATAAGGCTGGTGGCACTATACTCCCGACTTCAATTTCTATTACAAAGCATCAATAGTCAAAATAACTTGTTACTGGCATAAAAACAGAAATATAGACCAATGGAACAGAACTGAAAACCCAGAAATGAACCCACATATCTATGGATAAATAATTTTTGATAAAGGAGCAAAGACATACAATGGGGAAACGACAGCCTCTTTAGTGGGTGGTGCTGTGAAAACTGGAAAGACATATGCAAAAGAATGAACCTGAGCTGTGAACTCTCTTCATATACAAAAATTAACTCAAAATGGATTAAAGACCTTCATATCAGACCTGCAACAATAAACTGTAAAGAAGAAAACATTGGTACTAAACTTATAGACCTAGGCCTCAAGGAAGACTTCATGAACCTGACCTCAAAGGCAAGGGAAGTAAAAGCAAAAATAAATGAATGGGACTATATACAGCTAAAAAGCTTCTGCACAGATCTAAAATATATAAAAAACTAATAAGACTTAACAACAAAAAAACAAACAAATCAAAAGGTGGGCAGAAGAACTAAACAGACACTTTTCCCACGAAGAAATACAAATGGCCAGCAGACATATGAAAAAATGCTCATCCTTCTTAGCTATCAGGGAAATGCAAATCAAAACCAAAATGAGATATCACGTCACACCTGTTAGAATGGCTGTTATCAACACAAGAAGGAATAACAAGTGCTGGAGAGGATGTGGAGAAAAAGGAACTCTGGTACACTGCTCATGGGAAAGCAAACTGGTATAACTACTGTGGAAGACAGTGTGGAGTTTCCTCAGAAAATTCGGAATGGAGCTACCATATGGTCCAGCAATTCTACTTCTGGGGACTCCCCAAAAATCTTGAAAACCTTTGTGTGCAAAGACTTATGTACCCCATGTTCATCACAGCACTGTTCACAACGACCAAAACATGGAAACAACAAAGTGCCCTGCGACAGATGACTGGATAAAGAAGTTGTGGTATATATACACAATGGAATATTACTCAGCTATAAGAAAAGATAAAATATTGCCTTTTGCAACAACATGGATGGACCTGGAGATCATCATGCTTAGTGAAATAAGCCAGACAGAAAAAATAATGCACTGTATGATATCACTTCTATGTGGAATATAAAACTGTAAGCAACAAAGAGAAAAGAAATGAACAAACAAACAAATAACCCATAGACACAATCATTAGTTTAATGTTTATTTGGGGATGGTAAGTTAGGAAGTGGAGAAAGGGGAAGGGGTCGGAGAGGAGGGAGGGGAAGCTAAATATAAGGTGATGGAAAGAAATCACATTAGGTGGTGAACTTATTATATAACAATTTGACAATGCACTGTAGAATTGTATGCCTGAAACCTATGTAATCCTTGCTAACAGATGTCACCCCAAAAAGTCTAACAATAAAAATGAATTAAAAGAATGGTCAAGATAGTAAATTTTATGTTATATGTATTTTACCAGAATAAAACAATGGGGGAAAACCTCTAAAAATATAAAAATTACTTGAGAGTTTTGTATATTTAAAAAAATACACAAAAGGAGGCAAGATAAGATGGTGAAATAGGTAAACACTGTGTCTGAATTTTTCATGACCACATTAAAATTATAACTATAGAACAAACAACCTCAAAAACATTCTGAAGACTAGCTACACAGAATGCTTATAACTAAGGACATAAACAAGAGGCCACAACCAGACTGTTAGAAGGGATGGAAACATCAACTGGACTAACTGCACACCTATGCATAGTGGCTGGGCAGTGGGAGGGATACTTCAGTGACAGAGGTCCCCTTGAATAGTGAGGGGTCCCAACCTCACAGCACACACCAAAGCTCAGTAGTTCTGTGCTAAGAGGAGCCCCCACAATATCTGTCTGTGAAATATCAGTGAGGATTCTTCCTATCCCAGTGAGACAAAAGGTGACTAGAAACCCAGATGTCCTCTTAAAGGGCCCATGTACAGTTTCACTCCCTCACAGTCACTCACCTTGGGTTCTGGCAGAGAGGCAGCAACTGAAGAGGTGCCAGAGACATAGAAGGAAAGGCTGAGTTGCATGGCTTTATGGTGAAGGCTAGAGGAAAAACTGCCATTATCCTTGTGGGGAGCCAGATTAACGTGTAGCCTACTGGTAGGTGCCATCTATCCTGTGTTGAGTCCTCTCACATATCCCAAATCTGAGACTGCATTGGCCTAGTGAATTCTATACACCCCTCTCTGGGACCCCAGCCACCTCCCACAGCATCACTGGGGAGATTCTTAGCTCATGGGTAACTAGCCTCACCTTGTACACCATGGAAAGCTTTTTCTGCAGCAGATAAGCCCACAACAGCTTGTGCAGTTGCATGGGACACTTCAGTCGTAGGTAGTCACCTAGATTGTGCTGTAGCCTTTCTAGGACAGTTCTCAGGGATATGAGAGTGGAAAGGCCACACATTGGCGCAAGAACTGAACTGCATTAATCTTGTGAACATTACTACCCCCAGCCCCTGTGAATCCCTGAGGCCCTGCCCCATCCAACTTCTGTAATAGCACCAGAAGCACAGTCAGCACTAGGGCAACCAGCCAGGCTCTGAGCACCTAAGGAGGTTCTTCCAGTGGCTGAGCCTTATGGGCAGAAAGCAGGTGGTAACAGGTCCAGGGGTGCCCTGAACCTTTTGCTAAGCTGCTCCATGTCCAATACTGGTAGCACTCAGCCCGGATTCTCAGTGAGGTCACCTCCACATGCTTCCAGGTGCAGCACAGGCAGCAATCCACCACATATAGCTATGTAGCTCCTACTAGGTAGCCCTGGGTTGGTCATAGGCAATGGCTGAACCTGGAATGCACAGAAGCTCCTTCCAAGAGGCACCAGAAATAACACACCCAGAGGCCAGCTTCAGACCAAAACAGAGCACTTCCTGATTATCCCAGCAATTGACATACTCAAAGAGCGGTCTCAACAGTGTGCATAAAAGCTCATTGGGAAAATTCCTGTCTGGGTGGTTAGCCCCTACACAGCAGCTCATACGTTATAGGCATAGCCATTCCTCATGGCTAATCAGCCTAATAATCAATACCACCCACTGACATGCCAAAAGCAATCAAGGCTCAACTACAAGAAAATACACAGAACACATACAAGGAACACTCCTGGACTAAACACTGGCATCGGTGTGGACCTTCACAAGGGGAGTACTTTGAAAGTAACCATAGTGATATTCACCAATGAGGTATGTAGCACCTTTTCTAGGATGAGTTTGAGAAATTAATTGTCTGACTTCATACATATGCTGTCTACAAGAGACTGATCTCAGATTGAAAGGCACACATAGACTGAAAGTAAAAATGGAAAAAAAGTATTTCATGCAAATGGATACAAAAAAATGATGGTGTAGCAACAACTTATATCAGATAAAATAGACTTCAAAATGAAGACTATAATAAATGACAAAGAAGGACATTACATAATGACAAAGGGATCAATCCAGCAAGAGGAGATAGCTTTAGTAAACATCTATGCAACAACACAGGAGCACCTAAATATATAAAACACATATTGATCAAAATAGAGAAGGAGAGTGACAATAATACAGGCACTCTAGGGGACTTCAACACCCATTGAAACCAATAGGCAGATCTCCTAGACAGAAAAACAATAAGGAAACAATGACCTTAAATGAGACACTAGAACAGATGTATTTAATTAATGTTTTTAGAACATTTTACCCCAAAGCAGCAGAATAAACATTTTTTTCAAGAGCACAAAAAACATTTCACAGATAGACCACATGTTAGGCCACAAAAAGTGTCTCAATAAATTCAAGTACATTAAAATTGTATCAAGCATTCTCTCTTATCATAATGGTATGAATCTATAAATCAATTGCAAAAAGCCCTCGAAAATCACACAAATACTGGAGGCTAAGTGACATACCTGTAAACAATGAGTGAGTCAACACTGACATCAAGGAAGAAATCAAAAGATACCTTGAGACAAATGAAAATGAAGACAAAACAACCCGAAATCCATGGGACACAGCAAAAGCAGTCCAAAGGAGAGAAATTCATAGCAATACAGGCCTACCTCATGAAATAAGAAATGATCTCAAATAAACAGTTTAACTTTACACTCAAAGGAATTAGAAAAAAAAACAGAAAATAAAGCTCAAGTGAATAGAAGGAATAAAATAATTAAGATTAGAGTGGAAATAAACAAAATAGAGTTTAACAGAAATACAAAAGATTGATGAAACTAAGAGCTGGTTCTTTGAAAAGACAAATAAAATTGATAAGCCTTTAATCAGACTAATCAAGAAGAAAAGAATGAGGACCCAAATAAAATCAGAAATAAAAAAGAAGTATCAACCAATACCACAGAAATACAAAAAAAAAAAAAACAAAAAAACATAAGAAAAATACTATGAGCAAATAAACACCAAGAAACTAGATAATCTGAATGAAATAGATAAATTTCTAGAAGTATACAATGTTCCAAGGCTGAATCAAGAAGAAACAAAATTTGAACCACGGATTACTACTAATGAAATTGAATCAGTAATAGAAAAAACTACCATATACAAAAGTCCTAGACCAGATGGCTTCACAGATGAATTTTACCAAACATTCAAAGAAGAATTAATACTTTTTCTTCTCAAACTATTCCAAACTATTAAAAAAGACAGAAGTCTCCCAAGCTCATCACATGAGGCTACAATTACCCTGATAACAAAATCAGAAAGACATTATAAAAAAGTTAAATTATAGGCTGATTTTCCTGATGAACATAGATGCAAAATTCCTCAACAAAATATCAGCAGGCTGAATTCAGCAATACATTAAAAATATTATACACCATGGTCAAGTGGCATTTGTTCCTGGGATGAAAGGTTGGTTAAATATTCACAAATCAATTAATGTGACACATCACATAAATACAATTAAAAATAAAAATAAAATGATCATACCAATAGATGCAGAGAAAGCATATGACAAAATCCAGAATCCATTTATAATAAAAACTCTCAGCAAAGTGGGAATAGAGGAAACGTATCTCAATATAATAAAGGCTATATAAGACAAACCCACAGCTAACCTCATGCTCAATGGGGAAAAACTAAAATCAGTCTCCTTAAGACCAGGAACAAGAGAAGGATGCCCACTCTCACCACTTCTATTCACCATAGTAGTGGAAGTCCTAGCCATAGTAATCAGACAAGAAAAAAATAAAAATGCATCCTAATTTGAAAGGAAAAAGTAAAACTGTCATTATTTGCAGATGACATGACACAATATACAGAGGGGGCCAAAAATGTATACATATTTTAAGAAAGGAATAAACCATATTAAAATTGTAATACTCAATATATACTGATAATAAAAGATAAATACAAGTCACATTTGATAAATACAAGTCATGTTTGACTTCTGCAAATTACAAAAGGTGCTGGAAGTGGTAACCATCAGTATTTATGAAATACGTAGATAACACCTCTTAAAATATGTATACATTTTTTGGTACCCCGGGTATAGAGGACACTAAAAAATCTACTAAAAAACTATTAGAACTTGTAAATGAATTAAATAGCAGGATACAAAATTACTAGTCAGAAATTGGTTACATTATTATACCCCAACAACAAACTATCAAAAAGAGAAATTAAAAACACATAACAAAATACCTCTGAATGAATTTAACCAAGGAGGTATAAAACCTTGTACTTTAAAAGCATAAAACATTGAAGAAATTTAAGAAAACAAATGGAAGCATATACTATGCTCATGAATAGAAACAATTAATATAGTTAAAGTGTCCATACTACCAAAAGCAATCTATAGATTTATTGAGAATTCTATCAAAATACCAATGGCATTTTTCACAGAACTAGAACAAATACCTCTAAAATTTATGTGGAACCATGAAAGATCTCAAATAGTCATGGTAATCTTGAGAAAGGTGAACAAAGCTGGAAGTATTATGCTACTTGATATTTAACTGTACTACAAGGCCATAGTAATCAAAACAGCAGGGTACACATGGATCAATGGAATTGAATAGAGAGCCCAGAAATAAAGTCACAGACACATGGATCAATGGAATTGAATAGAGAGCCCAGAAATAAAGTCACAGCTATATGATCATTTAATCTATGACAAGGGAGGCAAGAATATATATTGAGAATAAAGACAGTCTATTCAATAAATGGTGCTGGGAAAACTGGACAGTTACATGAAAAAATATAATGAAACTGGATTACCTTCTTACTTCATATACAAGAATAAACACAAAATGAGTTAAAGATTTAAATATAAGATGCAAAACTATTAAACTTCTGGAAGAAAGCACAGGCAGTAAATTCTACTACATTGCCATCAGTAATATTTTTCTACTATCTCCTTGGGCAAGGAAAACAAAATTGAAAATAAATCGGACTACATCAAACTAAAAAGGTTTTTTCATGGCAAAGGAAACCACCAACAAAACAAAAAGATGCCCTACTGAAGGGGAGAAGTTATTCACCAATGATACATCTGATAAGGGATTACTATCCAAAATTTATAAAGAAATCATATAATCCAACCCCAAAATAAACAAACAATCCCATTAAAAAATGGACACAGTACATGAATATACATTTTTCCAAAGAAGAACATACAGATGGCCAATATATATATGAAAAGGTGCTCAATGTCACTAAAGGGCATTGAAATGCAAGTGAAAAAAACAATAAGGTATCACCTCATACCCGTCAAAATGGCTGTCAATAATAAATCAACAAGCAACAAACTGGCGAGAATGTGGAGAAAGGGAAATTTTGTGCAGTGTTGGTGAGACTGCAAATTGGTGCATTCACTATGGAAAATAGTTTGGAGGTTCCTCAGAAAATTAAAAATAAGAAATAACAAAATGACAGCATGAAAAATTCCTCTGGAGATTACAACTAATAAAACACCTATACCTCAACCAAGGACCCTCTATACAATTTAGTCACAGCTAAAAAACCCACTCGTTAAATTAAAGTACCTGCAGGCAGGCAGAGGGCTAAACATAAGAAAAATAGAAGTGGAAGTGTAAAGATATGGCCAAGTCCAGATCCTGCTTCGTACTCTACTGCTGAGGGTAGGAGGAGAAACAAGGCAGTGGGACAGCATTTGAGACCTCACTCAGTCCACAGGACAGAGGTGGAGGTGTGAAATACAAAAACCAGACTTCACTTTGGCCCCCGAGGTACAGATTAGTCTGCAAAACACAGTGGTCAGATTTCACTCTAGTTCCCAGAGGAAGGGGTGTGATAGGGCAGTGAGGAGCTGAAGCACTAGCACTCTAGCCAAGAAAGAGAAGGAGAAGGAAGTGGAGCTGTGTAGGCATTTTTCATCCCACAACTAGCATGGTGTGACAGAGCACCATACAGGACTGGCCCCAAGGTTCAAAGCAGAATCTGCATGTGGGGCAAACTGAGAACAGAAAGGTACAATCACACCCAAACTCCCTGCATGATCCCTGGAACCATAGGAAGAAAACAAAACCACAAATGTCCCTCTTCCACAGACCTCTGCCTGGCCAGTATCACCAGCAAACATCAAAGAAGTGAGGGTCCAGAGAGGCTGCAAAAATGAGAAACCAAAGCAAAGAAGCTCAAAATAAGGAGGTGGGGACAAATGACCCATGAGAAACAGAGCTCATAGTAATGATTTTAAAAATGCTTGAGGAACTGAATGATAATTTCAACAGAGAGATAGCAAGCATCAGAGAAGACTTACAAACTATTTTAAAGGACCAGACAGGGATAATGACTACATTAACTGTCATGGAATGGAATAAAAGTAACAAATTAGATAAAAACAGTGCTTTCCAAGAAAAGCTAGCAGAAAGCATCCAACTAGAACAATGAGAAACTAGGATCCAAATACATGAGAATGGTTTGAGATTCCGATGGAACAATTTTAAACAGAATATTTGAACCATAGGTGTACTGGAAGGGATAGATGAAAAAGGATCAAGAAATTATTTAAAGAAATAATGACTGAAAATTTTCCTAACCTGGTGAAGAAAATAGACATAGAAGCCCAGGAAGTACAGGGAATTTCAAACAAGATGATCTCAAACAGAAACACACCAAGACACAAAATTAAAATGGCAAAAGTTAAAGAAAAAGAGAAAATTCTAGAAAGCAAGAGAAATGCAATTGGTAATTTATAAGGGGATACCCATTCAATTCTAAGCTGATTTCTCACCAGAAACTTTCCAGGTTAAGAGGGATTGGCAGAAAATATTCAACATGGTGAAAAACAAGGATCTACGACCAAAGAATAATGTATCCAGAAAAGCTGGCATTCAAAACTGAAAGACAGATAAAGAGCTTCTCAGATAAGAAAAAGATAAAGGAATTAATCACCACCAAACCAGTAATACAAAGAATGTTAGAGGCACTCTTTAACATGGGAGGAGGGATGGAAGAGTGGGTAAATAAGGGAAATGGATGAAAAAATTCAGTTTCATTGTTAACATAAAATTGAAAGCAAGAAAAGAACAAAACTCAAGGATACAGTCAGTAATTTAGTAGTTACCTGAGGGTAAGGGGGGAGGGGACTGGGGAAGAGGGGACAGGAATACAAATATATGGTGATGGAAAAATAACTGACTCTGGGTGATGAACACATAATACAACACATGGAAGATGTAATATAGAATTGTACATCTGGAACTTATATAATTTTTACTAATCAATGTCACCCCCCAAATTTGACAATTATATATATATTACAAATAGAACTTATTTTATATATATTAATTATATATAATTAAAAATAATATAATTTTAATTATATATATAATTAAAAATAGAACTGCCTTATGACCCAGTAATTTCATTCCTGGGTGTTTATCTGAAGAAATCCAAAACATTAATTTGAAAAGATATAGGCACTCCTATGTTCACTGCAGTGCTATTTACAGTAGTCAAAATATGGATGCAACTGAAATGTCCATCATTACATGACTGGATAAAGAAATTGTGGTACATATATTCAATAAAATATTACTCAGTCATAAAAAAATGAAATCTTACCATTTGCAACAACATGGATGGACCTAGAGGGTATAATGCTAAATGAAATAAGGCAGACAGAGAAACACAAATACCATATAACCTCCCTTATATATGGAATCTAAAGAACAAAATAAACAAAACAAAACAAAACAAAACAGAAATTGACTCATACTCATAGATACGGAGAACAAACTGATGGTTACCAGATGCGATTGGGGTTGGAAGTTGAAAATGGTGAATGGATTAAGAAGTACAAATTGGTAGTTACAAAACAGTCACAGGGATGTAAAGTACAGTATAGGGAATATAGTCAATAATATTATAATAATTATGCATAGTGCCAGGTGGGTACTAGACTAGACTAGTATATCACTTCATAAATTATAAAATGTCTAACACTGTACACTTGAAACTAATAAAATAATATTGAATGTTAACTATAATTGAAAAAAATACACAAAGAAACTTTAAGCAATGTGCTTTTCAAGCTTCTAAAAGATTTTATAAAAGCACCTAGTGGTAAAAGATGCCTTTTGTTTTGGAGGATGGGTTGTTTTGAAATCCTCATAATTAGATGGTCTTTTTCTAATGATAAACAACTATGTATCAATGTTGGAAGAACATAATATTAACTTAAAATGAATGTTTAAAACCATAGGCAAGAAATAAGCATTATATTTATATTAATTAATCGATTTTATAAATTTTTAATATATCAACAAGTCTAAATTGAATTCTTTTAAGAGATTTAATGCATGAAAATAGTTAAATATACTGAAGTCTCTTTTATTATATTTGTTATATATCCATGTTGGGTGTTTACATTGTTATAGTCATGACTAATATGATAATAGCATTTGAAGATCAATTAAGCAATGTAGCATTACAGAAGAATTAGTTCATGCTAAATTCGGAAGCAACCTTCCTGCTAAGGCCCTTGGACACAGAATCCACGTAATGCTGTACCCCTCAATGATTTAAACTTAACTGAAAAGTAAATAAAGTGGATTTGTTCTCTTGTAAAGAAAAACAGAATTAGTTCAGTTTTATAATCTAAAGTGCTCACCCCACACATAGAAATATGAATGAATGATAGTATTTTTTGTTTGTTTTATGATGTTAACGTAAAAAATACTATCAGAAATACTGATTTTTAGGCTTTTCCCCCTCAAATGGATTAGATTATAGGAAACTATCTGAGGTTAGGAAACAAATTTGCAGTTAAATGTTGATGAACAATGATCTTGAGAACACTGTTATTTCCAATTACTAGAAATAAAATAAACAACTATAAAAACCAGGCCAAAGCCTGCCCAGCCCCCAAATGAACAAAGAAATGGGCATATTGCATTAAATATCAGATGCCATCAATTTTCAGTTGTATTATTTTAGGTACTACTAAGAAAGAAAACACACTGTTATATATGACATCCTTGATTATAAGACATATCCTTAAATAAAGAGATATTCAAATGTGGAAAGTGTGTCATTTGGAATCAATGAAATAAGACAATTCATGAAGTCTTTTAGGCATAATTTATAATGCAAAGAAGACAAAATTTTTAAGCACCACTTCATGAAAAATTATTTTACTAGCATAACACATTCCAGTAATATTTTACTTACACATGACTAATGGCAAACTTCCATTCTTAAGAATTCTCACATTTCTGAATGCATTTCTATGTTACTTAACACAAGAACACCGATCTCCCAGATGGCCCAATTTATCTTCCCTTAAAATGATGCTTTAAAGGTTACATACTGTGATTACTGTAACCATGATCTATATTTACTGCATTTAACACATCTCTGTGCTGCTGGGGTCCTTAACATGAATTATATCACTTAATTCTCAGAGCAAACTTATAAAATATGTGCCAATATGATTCCCTTTATATAGGTGAGGGAACTGAGGCCCAGGAGGCTACCTGATTTGCCAGGGTCACACTGCCAGTCAGGGCAGAGATGGGAGCCCTGCCCTGTTCTAGTACCTTAGTGCTTCATCATCTGGGTCAAGAGTCACATCGATCACCAATCTGTCCCCAGGGATTAAAAGGCTTTCATCTGTAAGAAGCAATCTAAACCTGTAAGTCCTAAATTTATTGCTGAAATGATTCAAACTGCCTTTTTCCTTCAATTTATTCTCACCCATTCTACCTCATTCTTTCCATTCTATATCTCTTTCATTTATTGTGTATTCTCTGATGAGAATTCTATAATCTTTCAGGGCAGGCGGCAATTTAGTTAAGTCTCCAGGGTCCAAGGTGGCTTGAGACGGGACTGCTGCCAGCCATAACTCCATCTCAGAGCTTTCCAGTCCAGGTTAAGGTGTAGGGGACAGAAAGAGCCCAGGACAGTATCTGGCATACAACAGATATATAATCTATGTTAAATAAGAAAATGCTATTGCATTATTTATGAAATTTATACTTTCAAGCTTAAATACATACTAGTCATCAAAATCAGGTGATTAATAGCAAAATATTCAAGATAAATAAAGAGAAAAAGTAGCTACAATACAATTTGAATAACATGAGCCCATTTAAAAAATATTTTGAGAGAGGAGGGCAAGATGGCAACTGGAGAGGAGGTCCCTAAAGCCTCTCCCAGAAAACACAATTGAACGGTCACCCAGGACCCAAGAAAGAGGACCCTGAGTGACAAAAGTGGCAGCTGAGAAATCCATGCATCACAAGTAAACACTGGAAGTTTGGAGAGAAGGGGGCAAGCGGGAGAGAGGGAAGGGAGCAGAGACAGATTGCAACAGGACACGATCGATGCTGACTATCCGGGAGCAGCAGAGTGCACGGGAGCGGGAAGGCCAAGAGGCAACAAGAGGAAAAAACCCTAGCAAAGTGGCAGAACAGTGGGAGACCGTGGGGGAGCTGGGCTGGGGAGCTGGAATTTGGAGCAGCGAGTTGGGGACAGAGCTTGGGAGCCAGCCTCTGGAACTTTTGAGTGGTAGCAGAGCTGAGCGAGGACTCTGAAATGCAGAGATGACACCTCGGCTCTTGGCGCAGGCGAGTGCGGCTCCTGCATAGGACTGCAGCTCCCATTCCTGGCCTGCTGTGGAGCTGAGCCAGCTGCTGCATAGGCGCACATGGCCCCTGCATGTGGTTGTGGCTCCCATTCCCAGCCCACTGTGGAGGTGGGCTGGCTGCTGCACACAGGTGCATGGCCTCTGCACAGGCTTCAGTTCCTGGTCCCATCCCATTGAGGAGGTGAGCCAGCTGCCTTCCTACCACCATGTCAGACCCACAGCTTTGGACATGTGTGCATGCCTGCTCGCAAGCCCCCTTTTAGGAAAGAAGTGCGAGCCCGTAGACTCTGCCCCAACGTTTGGCCATGGAAGCAGGCCTGGGAAGAAAGACGGATTTGATAGCATTTGCCCCAGCCAGCAGGAGCAGCCTTGGCTCACCTCACTCAGCTTCCCTAGCATAGGGCAGAAGGTGGAGCTGCCCTGGAGGATATTTTGTTGGTCTCTCCCCTTTCCTAAAGCCTCCCCAACCAACTAACTAACTACAGGAAGCGAGGGACCATGACAGATGCGGACTGCCTCCAAACATAGCAGGAGACAAGAAATAAGAACTAAACAATGCCCTTCTCTCCCAAAACTTGACCCCCAGTGCCACCTCGTGTCTGCCCTACACCAAGACACCACAAAAGTACCAATCTGGGCTTCTGGGCACTACTACTGAACATAATGCCCTCATGTCAAAGAGGAAGAATCCAGCAAACAGGATGAATTCCTTAAAAAACAAAACTCAGAAAAAACATGAAATTTATCCAGAAGAGAGCTTCTTAGACCTAGAAGTTTCTGAACTAAGTGACAGAGAATTTAGAGTAGCCATTCTAAAGGCTCTGAGAGAAATGAAAACATACTGGCAGAACACCATGGCTGAGATAAACGACATAAAAAAGGAGATGAATGACATTAAAAAAGGAAAACTGTGAACAAAAGGAACAAATTACCAAAGAAATTCAAACACAAGGAAGACTGAGATGGAAATGCGAGAGATAACTAATACAATAAAAGCAGTGAGAAACAAATTGACTTACATAGGAAACAGGGCCAACCAGGTGGAGGAAAGAATTAGTGATATCGAAGGTCAGAACATGGAAACAGCTCAGAAAGAAGAGAGGGAATACAGAACCAAAAGGATTGAAAGACATCTGCAAGAACTATCTGACTCCATGAGACAAAACAACATCAGGATAATAGGAATAGAAGAAGGGGCAGAGCATTCTACAGAGAGCATGCTCAAACAAATAGTAGATGAGAACTTTCCAAACCTATGGAAAGATCTGGAACCCCAAGTTCAAGAAGAAAACAGGTCCGCTAGATACCTGGACCCTCACAGATCTTCTCCAAGACACATGGTACTAAAGATGTTCAAAACAAAAGACAAAGAAACAATTCTCAAGGCATCCAGGGAAAAAAGAATTATAACCTTTAGAAGAAAACCCATCAGGTTGGCATCAGATTACTCAGCAGAAACTCTGCAAGCCAGGAGGGAATGGAATCCAATATTCAAAACTTTAAAAGAGAGAAACTTACAGCCAGGAATAAATTATCCAGCAAAATTATCTTTCAGATATGAAGGTGGAATAAAGACCTTCTCAGACACACAGAAGCTGAGGGAACTTGCCAGCACAAGGCCAGCACTTCAAGAAATACTGAAGGAGGCTCTCTGACCTGAAAAAAAAAACATCAGGAAAAATGGAACAAAGTTGGGGCAACAAGAAAGAAACAAAAATAAAATGAAAACAAACAAAGAAATAAGTAATGGGCACAGGAAATCCTCACATATCGATCATCACTCTAAATGTTAATGGACTGAACTCACCAATAAAAAGACACAGAGTAGCAGACTGGATTAAAACACAGAACCCATCCATATGCTGTCTCCAAGAGACACATTTCAGGCATAAGAACGAACACAGGCTCAGAGTGAAAGCATGGGAAAGAATACGCCAAGCAAATGGTAACCAGAGAAAAGCAGGTGTTGCCATACTGATATATAATGAAATAAATGTCATGTTAAAAAAGATAGTAAAAGACAAAGATGGGCATTACATAATGATAAAAGGCATATGTAATACAACAATAAGAAGATCTGAACTAATTAATATATATGCTCCCAACCAGGATACACCAAAATATACAAAGATACTACTAACAGATTTGAAAGGAGAAACTGACAAATACACAATCATTGTGGGAGACTTAAACACCCCACTAACAACCATGGACAGATCATCCAAACAGAAAATAAATAAGGAAATATCAGCTCTAAATGACACATTAGAGCCGTTGGACATAATAGACATTTACCCTTCATCCAGCAAAAAGAGACTACACCTTCCTTTCTAGTGCGCATGGAACATTGTAAAGACTAGATCACATGCTGAGACACAAAAGTAGCCTCAGCAAATTCAAGAAGATCGAAATCATACCAAGTGTATTTGCAGACTACAAAACTTTGAAATTGGAGATCAACTTTAAAAGGAAAGCAGAAAAAAACACATATACATGGAGATTAAACAACAGCTTATTTAAAAGGGACTGGATAAAATAACAAATAGAAGATGAGATTAAAAAATATATACAAACTAATGACAATGAAAATACAACGTATCAGAATTATTGGAACACAGCGAAAGCGGTAATAAGAGGAAAATTTATATCACTACAGGCCTATCTTAAGAAACAAGAAAAATCACAAGTAACATCTTAACATCCATCTTAAAGAACTAGAAAAAGAAGAGCAAACCCAAAGTCAGCAGAAGGAAAGAAATAATAAAAATTAAAGCAGAGATAAATCAATTAGAGAAAAAAAGGGCAATAGAAAATATTAATATAATGAAGAGCTGGTTCTTTGAGAAAGTCAACAAAATTGACAAACCCCTGGCTAAACTAATCAAAGGATGAAAGGAAAGGACACATATATCCAAAATTAGAAATAAAAGGGGAGAAATTACCACTGACACCACAGAAATACAAAGGATTATAAGAAAATATTATGAAGGACTTTGTGCCACGAAATTTAACAACCTAGAAGAAATGGACATGTTTCTAGAAACTTATAGCCTACCTAGACTGAACCAAGAAGAACTGGGTAATATAAATAGACCAATCAATAGCAAAGAGATTAAAAATGACTATCCATAATCTACGTAAAGGCCAAAGCCCAGGACCAGATGGTTTCACCAATGAGTTCTACCAAGCATTCAAAGAAGAATTAACACTGATCTTCCTCAGACTCCTCCAAAAAATTGAAGAGGAAGCAATACTTCTTGACTCATTCTATGAGCCAACATAACCCTAATACTAAAGCCTGGCAAAGACAACACAAAAAAAGAAAATTATAGACCAATATATCTGATGAACACAGATGAAAAATCCTAAACAAAATATTAACAAACAGAATACAACAATGCATCAAAAAGATCATACATCATGATCAAGTGGGATTCATCCCAGGAGCAGAAGGATGGTTCAACATATGAAAATCAATCAATGTGATACACCACATAAACAAAATAAAAGATAAAGTCCATATGGTCATATCAAATGATGCAGAAAAAGTTTTTGACAAGATACAACATCCGTTTATGGTCAAAACACTAAATAAAATAGGTATAGAAGGAAAGTATCTCAACATAATGAAGGCCATATGTGACAAACCCTCGGCTAACATCATACTGAATGGGGAAAAGCTGAAGCCTATTCCCTTAAAATCAGGAACAAGACAGGGATGCTCCCTGTCACCACTGCTATTTAATATAGTACTGGAAGTTCTAGCCACAGCAATCAGGCAAAAGAAAAGAATAAGAGGTATCCAAATGGGGAAAGAAGAGGTCAAATTGTCACTATTTGTGGATGACATGATCCTTTACATAAAAAATTCCAAGGATTCCACAAGGAAACTATTAGAAACAATGAATGAATACAGTAAAGTCACAGGATACAAAATGAATGTAAAAAAATCAATAGCATTCCTATGTACAAATAACAAATCCTCAGAAAAAGGAGTGAGAGAGTCAGTTCCTTTTGCTATCAGAAAAAGAATGAAATACCTGGGAATTAACTTAACAAAGAATGTGACAAAATTATACACAGAAAACTATAAGACACATTTGAAACAAATTGGAACAGACTTTAAGAGGTGGAAAACTATCCCCTGTTCATGGATAGGAAGACTTAACATTGTTAACATGGCCATTCTGCCCAAAGCAATCTACAGAGTTAATGCAATACCCATCAAATCCCACAATCATACTTTCATGAAATAGATAAAAGAATTATTAGATTTATATGGAGCCTAAAAGACCTTGAATTGCCAAAGCAATACTACATAAAAAGAACAAGGCTGGTGGCATTACACTTCCTGACTTCAATTTATATTACAAAGCATCAATTGTCAAAACAGCTTGGTACTGGCCGAAGAACAGAAATATAGACCAATGAAACAGAACTGAAATCCCAGAAAGAAATCCACAAATTTATGGACAAATAATTTTTGATAAAGAACCAAAAAACATACAATGAGGAAAAAAACAGCCTCTTTAATAGGTGGTGCTGGGAAAACTGGAAAAACATATGCAAAAGAATAAACCTGAGCTGTGAATTCTCTTCATATACAAAAATTAACTCGAAATGGATTAAAGATCTTCGTATCAGACCTGCAACAATAAACTGTATAGAAGAAAATATTGGTACTAAACTGATAGACCTAGGGCTCAAGTAAGACTTCATGTACCTGACCTCAAAGGCAAGGGGAGTAAAAGCAAAAATAAGTAAGTGTGACTATATCAAACTAAAAAGCTTCTGCACAGCAAAAGAAACCATCAACAAAGCAAAGAGAGAGCCAACTGAATGGGAGAAAATATTTGCAAATAATGCATCAGATAAGGGTCTAATATCTAAAATGTATAAAGAACTAATAGGACTTAACAACAAAAAAACAAACAGCCCAATTAAAAAGTGGGCAGAAGAACTAAACAGATACTTCTCCCATGAAACAGAAGAAATACAAATGGCCAACAGACATATGAAAATATGCTCATCCTCATTTGCTATCAGGGAAATGCAAATCAAAACCACAATGAGGTACCACCTCACACCTGTGAGAATGGCTATTATCAGCAAGACAAGGAATAACAAGTGCTGGAGAGGATGTGGAGAAAAAGGAACTCTGGTACACTGTTGGTGGGAATGCAAATTGGTACAACCACTGTTGAAGACAGTGTGGAGATTCCTCAGAAAATTGGGAGTGAAGCTACCATTTGACCCAGCAATCCCCCTTCTGGGGATCTACCCAAAAAACTTGAAAGCCTTTGGTCCGCAAAGACTTATGTACCCCAATGTTCATTGCAGCGCTGTTCACAGTGGCCAAAACATGGAAACAACCAAAGTGCCCTGCGACAGATGACTGGATAAAGAAGCTGTGGTACATGTATACAATGGAATATTACTCAGCTATAAGAAAAGATGAAATATTGCCATTTGCAACAAAATGCATGGTCCTGGAGATCATCATGCTTAGTGAAATAAGCCAGACAGAGAAAACAAAGAACTGTATGACTTCACTTACATGAGGAATATAAAACTGAAAGCAACAAAGAAAAATGAAATGAACAAACAAGCAAATAACCCATGGACACAATCAATAGTTTAATATTTACTTGGGGTTGACTGGGTTAGGGAGGGGAGAAAGGGGAGGGAGTGGGAGAGGAATGGGGGAAGCTAAATATAAGGTGATGGAAAGAGAAGTCACATTAGGTGGTGAACTTATTATACAACAAGCTGACAATGCACTGTAGAATTGTATGCCTGAAACCTATGTAATCCTTGTTAACAGATGTCACCCCATAAGTCTAACAATAAAAATGAATTAAAAAAATAAAAAAAAATATTTCATATGTACTGAGAAAAAGAGGATATATATATATATATATATATATATATATATATATATATATATATATAATCTTAGTTTATGTACTGCATTTGATCCCCTGCCTGATTGCATGTGGCACCCTCAGGGGTGTGGTGCTTAGGAGGTGTTTTCAGGCTGTAGCCCAGCATTCACTTGCGCATAACTGAGGCCATGGGCTCCTGCAGACTTTGTAACTGCAAGCGACAGAGCAGGGCACTGTGCTGCCTGGAGATGGTTTCTGGGAAAGCAGGTATTTGTGGAAAAAAAATCTTAGTATTAAATTTTGAGTGGCAAGAGTAATAGGTAATTTATATTTTCTTTATAATCTTTTGTGTTCCACTACATCTATAGACTATACGTAATCAAGGGAGATCACCAAAACCAGTTTAGTGAACTGCATCTGGAATCCTAAAGGCTTGTTACTTCTCTACTCACATCATTATTTCAAAGGCAATGCGTTCAAAAGTGGCAGTGTTAACTAGTCCTAATAGACTCAGAGATTTGCCTGAAACAAACCTGTTTTGCTGGAAAATTCACTTTTTAACCCATACTTTCCTTTGATTAAGGTTAAATAGAGGAGGGGCTTCCCCTTCTCCAATAGGCAATAGTCTCAAGAAAGAAAACAAATAAAAACAGATCCCTGGACACAAATGAGTGAGAGTACAGAAAGGTTGCAGGGGGGTTAGACCAGGAGTTGGGTTCCCCTTGACTGAAAACAGGATCCAAACTGGCTCCAAAGCCAGACTTAGTCCTGAGGCCACAGGTGGGAGGTGGCAGTTCCCTGGCTTGAGAGGGACATGGTGTAGCCATAAAATCTATCTGGCATCTAGCTGTTCATTTTAATAAGACTTTCTGGTGAACTGGACCAGAGAGTGACATTGTAGAATGAATTGGAAATATGAAGCAGGAGATAAAGAACTATCTTGAAGCTTGGGGTGTGGGTGGTCCCGCTTCTAGAATGGAAGAGCTATGAGAACTTGGATTGATCACTTAACCTCTAAGGGCGGAAAGATGTGATGTCCAAGTTCCTCTTCTGAGCTTTCATTCTATGACTCTGAGTGATTTCCTCACTTCAGTCTTGAATAACTTATATGGACATAAGCCTGGAAAAATCAGTCCACTCATGTCTTGGCACCATGACCCAGGTGGTGTCACATATGCCATGCATGTACTTCCTCTTTTACTTTTTTACGATATATAATACACACACACACACACACACACACACATATTCCCCGCCTTCGACTTTTTAAACCAACAATGTGAGGCTCTGGTTCAGTAAGATGGGCTAGGTTTGATTTTTCATTATCCTTGATGTATATACTTTCTTGAAGTCTATAAATGCTTATGTACCTAAGGATCTTTGATGAAACCATTTCTAAAGAAATGTCTGTTGACATTTAGTGACTAGAAGGAATTTGCAGTTGGTCTCAGTTGTAAGGAAAACAGCACCTACTCAAATGCCTTCACACTGCCCTCATTGCAAAATGAACTGTTTCAAAAAAGATCTGCTTGTCTGTTTTCCTGGATCAGAAAACATTGGGAAAGTACTGAATTTTCAGGAGTAAGGTCTAGAGCTTTATCAAAGTGGAGAAAACAGACCTACTTGTAAATTAGTTTGAGAAAAGCAGATAAAATAGTTTAGGTAACACATAGCTGTGTTTGTTACTTGGTCAATCAATAAGGGAGAATTGCCAAAAACCTGGAGAGAAGGTGCTGGACAGCAGGAAAGGCACATGTGACACCATCTGGGATGAGATGGTAAGAGAAAGCTGATCAGTGGTCATGAAATGGAGTGATGGAGAAGTCAATAGGTAGTGGTACTAGTGGTATAAGTGATAGAGTAGCCAAATTTGGGGAAAGAGAACAATAAGAAAGGCAGAAAGAGCTGCAGGAAGATCATGTAAGCATGTACACAAGCAATTAACTTCTAGAAAAAGCTGCTCATACCTACATGTTTCTTAGAGAATTAGACCTGGAATGATTGACAAGCTGAGTTGGAAGATGACAAGGAATTCATCTAATTTGTATGAAATTCACATCTGTTCAAGATGATAATTTTGATGATCTTTCCTTAACCCAAAAACTTTTCAGGCTTTTGAAAAATATACTGTAACTCTCTTTCTCTCTTTCTCTCATTTGTTGTATGAAAATATTAAAAATAACTTAGGGCAACTCTGTCTATGGGTTATCTTAATACAATGCTAAGTGCTCTAAGTGCTCTATACACATGAATTCTCACAATTACCATTAAATGCATGTACTAATTATTATCATTATTTTAAAGATAAACTGAGGTTTAGACAATTTAACTTGCTCAGGTGAGGTTTGACCTTTGACTTAGTACATGGAAATGACCTTAGGTATTTTAGGAAAGGGTCATTTTTGGTACTGGCAAGGAAAGGAAGAGATTCGAATACAAATATTCATATAACACAGTGGATCAAGAACACACTGGAGTAGCTTTCAGAGAGACATAAAACATCTTTCTGTAGGTCACTGAACAGCATAAATTAGTCCTCAGAAGGCCTTTCAAATCCTCTACCAATCCTGGATTCTAGGAGTCTGTATTTGTGCTATGATATGATTTTCTTATAGAAGCCAGTATTTTAAAATGCAAGAGAATAGTGGTAGGTTTCCATTGGGAATTATCTCAGGATAATGGACAGGAGTAAACTGTCCCTGTGCTTGGGGTATACAGCATATAGTAACCCTCATCACCTCTTATTCCTATGATCCCCTCTTGGGGTCCTTTTGTGGGCTCTCCACACTGCCCAGGCCTTTTTTATTCTGCTATGTGCAACATGTGGAATATAGCAATATGGGAATATTCCCAATATGTGGATATTACTTCACTCCTTTATTTCAATGCAAATCCCACACTTAAGGTCAAGTTTCAAAATCAATATCCCACATAAGACCTTCGTGACTAACCCCAAGCTATAATGATCTTACCTGCTCTTTGCAATCTTACATTCCTCTAGTCTTCTGACCCCATCACTTAGCACTTAATTAAATATAGTTTTATTCTACTTGCTTTATGCAAATTGCTTTTCCAGCTAGTTTATGAGTTTTTTTTCTATTTCAAAAATGAGGGACAGTGTAGTTTCTTAATTCATGCTTATCAGTTAACAGGCAACCATTGGCAAGGTAATGTCCATCATAATTTCATTTTTAGGGATGATGGAGGATGATCTCGAGTTATTGGTATCAATAGAGACAGCCAGAATATCAAAAAAATAATAGCAGGTCTAACTTATTTTATGATCTATTTCTAAAGCAACAGAACCATGGTCCCAAGAGTTTCAAGTGAGAAAGATGAGGTAGAAGGAAACTGAAGAGTTGATATAATGTTG
This sequence comes from Lyroderma lyra, assembly GCA_004026885.1. Taxonomy (NCBI): domain Eukaryota; kingdom Metazoa; phylum Chordata; class Mammalia; order Chiroptera; family Megadermatidae; genus Lyroderma; species Lyroderma lyra. The sequence continues at coordinate 109,188 of PVJL010003106.1, forward strand.
CACAATTAAAAACACACACACACAAACAGTTGTGTTGGCAAAAACTGCTGACAGTCCAACCTTCTCCAGTTCTCACCAGAGTTTTGTGACCACCCTTTGCTGCTGTGCTGCCTCGTGATTGAATTAACTTCCCTGCCTACAGCTGCTATGCCCTTTGAACAGTTCCAGCTCGCCCTGAAGGATCTGTGACATTTTAGTGGTTGGTGAGGGTACTCCTCTATAAAAAGTTTATCTGGTGAAATGCAGTTTTTGGAAGAAAGAAACTATTTAAAAAGCAGAACACTATTCCTTTGACAGATCCATAGAATGTGACAAATAAATTAGAAACAGCAAATAAGGTCCAAGCTGCTCTCAAGTCCTGAGAGGCTTTGAAATGCAGCCCCACATTTTATGCTGGTCACATACGTTGCCAGACCCCAGTTTCAACTGGAATATATTGGTTGTAACACTGTCAAGAAAGGCTTTTCTTGGAATATAGACAAGGGAGTATAATGAGGAGCAAGTTTATTGGAGAAGAGATTTTTTTGGAATGACTCTTGGGATAACACATTCTAAATGGAAAACTTTTGGTTTTCCTTTTCTCCTGTTTTAGGATTCCTGTGATTAATGCCATAGGCTTCTATAAGTGAGTATGAAGAGTATTCAGTAATGAGCAAAAATTTTATGTAGTCATACAGCTAACAACTTGGCTTACAGTCTATACAGGTGGTTATCTGCCTAGAAAACATGGTAAGAGTCCCTGCCTAGTCAATTCATGAGCCTGAAATACCAGGCAAAGGGTAAATAAATGACCTATTCAGAACCATAAGTGTTTATTAAACTAGAAATTACTCCAAACTAGGCAGATTTTCTAAAGAAGAGATTCATATAGGAAAAGACTCAGGATTTTCCACAAGTCTGGACCTCCATCCTGAGTCTCCCTAGGATCAGGCTGGTTCTTGGGAAGAAAGTTGACAAGGCATCTTTTTGTTTGGATTTTCCTTGTTATACTGTATAAACAAAATAATCCTATTTTTTTCAGGTCACCTAATTTTGCTTCTGTTAAGGTATGACACTTTTTGGGATATGTAATCAATGTGAAATCTGTCAATCTATATTCTCTTTGCCTTTAGGGAGTTAACAGTACAAATACTATCAAAGTGGAAAATGCCTGGCATTTAAAATGGATAGGGTATTTTCTTTTTATTTTGCTCATTGTAAAAAGACGAAAATTAGTAATTATTGAGAATGAGTATATTTTTAAGAGAGCTTTGACTGCTCTAAAAGCAAACAAACAAAAACCCCTTTTCTCCTGTTTTAGGATTCCTGTGATTAATGCCATAGGTTTTTATAAAGTATGGGTAAAGGTTTTTTTACCCCAAAGTGTTAAAAACTCAGACCAAGAGAGATTAAATAGTTGATTTATAAACTTTAGGCCTTATGCCATCTGGTCTCTTTACTTACTGCTTTAACTTCTGTCAAAAATAAACTCTATTCAGCTGAGGGCAGGGTGTTCTCTAAACTCAAACAACAAAATGGTCAGAGGACAGAACCGGTGAGAAGTGGAAAGTATCTGCCTGATAGCAGAGGCCTTAGGAATTGTTCTTATAAGTAACCTGGTGGACCCAAGTAAGCCTTGTATACCTCTGTTATGTGGCAAATATCATGGGGCAAGTGTGGCACCTACATTGTGGTTTTTCCAAAGTACAGTGAGGAAGAGCCATGCTCAACAGTATAAACACAGAGCCTGTGACTTGATAGAGTACCAAAATTGAGGAATGGAAAGGTGTTTGTGAAGGGAACTTAGAAAATACTCATCATTAAGTGTGACAAGAGAAAGAAGACCAGAATTAGTAACTGACCTAGAAAAGCATTTACACCACTGTAATATCTAATTATTGTAATTTTTGGAACTTCTAATTTAAATTTGAGAGAGTAAGTTAATGTTGACTCTATTTGTAAAGTTTCTATGCTACTAGCAGAACTCAATATTTCATCTCATGATAATTTGTAAGAACTCTTCAGAGATGTAACATTTATGCAAATGAAAAGTGAAATTAGAGAGCAGCAACAAAATAGTGGCATGAGAAAGACCCATGAAAAACTCCCCTGGAGGTTACAATGAATAAAACATCCATAACTCAACTAAGGACTTCCTACAAAATGCACAAACACAGCTAAGAAACCCACCCATTGCATTAAAGTACCTGCAGGTAGGCAGAGGGGCAAACAGAGGAGAAAAATGGGGACGTGCAGAGACGCAGACCCTGCCTGGATCCCTGCTTGGAACTCTACCACTCGGGGAGGAAGGTGAATAAAGGCAGCAGTTGAGCATCCCAGACCTCACTCGATCTGTGGGACAGAGAAAAGCAGGCCCAGAGGCGGAACCATGAAACACCGTACCAGATCTTGCTTCGGCCCCCGGGATGTGCAGACTGGTTCTGCAAGACATCAGGGTCATATGATGACAGATTTGATAGCCATTCCAGAAAAAGTGTTCTAAAATTGCTTTAAAAGGTGGACTAGGCACTGACCTCAATTCATAGTTTTCCAAGAGGAGTAATTTGAAGGTGACCATAGTGATATTTAGCAATGAGGCATGTAGTACTTTTTCTCAGATGAGTTCATGAAATTAATTGTCTGACCTTGCATTTTATTCTTCAAAAGATAAATCCCAGAGATAAGAGAAAGAATATCCAGTCTACTGGGTTGGTTTAGCTAGCTGGGTGATCTACTCAGCCCTGGACCAAACGTTTCTAAGTACTGAGGGAAAACCCTGACAGTTTTCCCTATCCTTTATAATTGCAACTTAAATGCTATAAATTAAAACCACAGACAGTCTCTGGTGAGAACAAATGGGGTTAAACAGAGTCTAGCTTGTACCCCAAAAGCTGGGCTGCATCTGTTGCAGCAAAAGTTTGGGCCTTTCTGGTGTGAGATGTAAGAATGAGTAATCTTTCCAACGGTATTTTATATTCCACAGTGGCAAAAACATACAATGTTCTTTTGAATTTTTACTTTTGCTCTTCTGGAACGATCCCACATTTTTCAGCTTGGCCAAACAACAGTGCTTCCAATTGCTCTGAATTTAGGGGTTACGCTATTAAGAAATTAGTTTGATTTTTAATGAGTTTTTTTAAACTAATAAAAAAGATACTCTTTTATATATATTGTCAACAGTGGAAAGCCATCCTGGTTCTGATGGCACCAGCTATTTTCAAAATGTATTAAATCTGATGACATCCTGAACCAACAGAAAATGGTATTTTAGACACTTATTTACTTCTCTAAAACAGTAGACATCAATAATGTGAAGACAAGAAAAAGGTTTTCCTATTCACAATTTATATTATGTTATATTATACCCACTGTTAGAATTGAATTGTGTCCACCTACTCCAAGTTCATATGTTAAGGTTATAACCCCTAGTCAGAATATGACCTTATTGGAAATAGGACTGTTACAGATTACTTAGTTAAATGAGGTCATACTGGAGTGGAGTGGGTCCCTAATCCAGTATGACTGGTATCTTTATAAAAAGGATAAATTTAAATACAGACAAGCACATAAAGAGAATGCCATGTGAAGATGAAGTCAGAGATCAGGGTGCTGCATCCACAAGCGAAGGAACACCAAAGATTGCCAGCAACCATCAGAAGCTAGCAGAGAGGCATGGAATAGATTCTGCCTCACAGCCAACATAGCGAACACTTTGCTTTTGGATTTCCGTGAGACAATTTCTGTTTTTTAAGTCATTCAGTTTATGGTACTTTGTTATGGCAACCCAAGGAAACTAATATACCCACATAGAAAGAAATGATCATTATTAAGACCTACTTATTTTTAAAAGTAGATTCTTTCACAATGGAATTATCCCAAAGAGGAAAATAATATTTGGTTCTTACTGTCAGTTCTTGGGGAACAGAATTTGGCTCCTTTATATTGATCTCGATGTTATTGTTTTCTTGTTTCAACTCCACTGGGGACCCATGCACTCTGGCCACACCTTCCAACATCTGAGATTTGGTTAATGAGGGGGCAAGTGTCACCGTAGAACACTCTTTTTCCTTCTCCTTTTCATGACCATGAACAGTTTCTCCATTCATGCTGACTTTCCCATCTACCTATAAAAACCAGAACATACAAAAAACATGCTATTCCCCCCAAAAAGCCTGTAACAAAATAACACATTCAGAATCACCTTAAAATATTATCATTTAATAATCATAATCCAACAAAGAATAAGTCTTTCATATGTTTTGATTGATTTTAGAAATTAGGCTCCTATAAATACCATTATTGAGGATCTCCTTAAAAGGTAGTTGACCTTTTCAGCCCACTTCACTTTAGATTACATTTCATATTCACCTTACATAGGGTATGCTTTCATTCTAAAGTGTAGAAAATCAAGGAATCTTGCATATAAATATATGCCACATACTTGGGTTCCAATAATTTTTCATTTAAGTTCTGACTCCAAGACTATAATTTTGAGGTTTTGTTTTTATGGTTAGCATATAAATTAAGTGGCACTACCTGAGATGAACAAAATTTTACAGGTTATCCTAGGTGGGTAGGGAGCAATGGGTACTTTTTTGACGCCATCATGGAGGGATGTAACTATACTATGTTACAGTAAATCTCTATTTCTAATTAATTTTTCATGTTAACTTTAAAATCCCATTTTTTCAATAAAAATGGCCATGTACATTAAAATATTTTTGTTTTGTACCCATGTTGAGGAAAAGCAGCAAGATCATGAAAGAAAGAGCTGAGAGTGCTGTTAGTTAGTCTGGTTTATGAGAGGAATCTAGAAATCTCTGATTTGAAGTTTGAGGCACTATGTATATATTTATTATGTGTGATGCAATAGGTTATTTTTTTATTGCGTTTTAGTTTACTTTATTTTGTTTAACATGATGGTTCCAAACCACTAAATTGATTTTATAACCTAGTAAGAGGTAGCAACCCTCAATTTGAAAAAAACTCCCTTAAACTTCTTCCTATATTCTTAATTATGTTGTACTGGGAAACAGGCTATGTCCTGTGCCTCCCACACTCCATCTACATTCCCACAGGATCACTCTCTCTGTCTCTGTCTCTGTCTCTGTCTCTGTCTCTGTCTCTGTCTCTCTCTCTCTCTCTCTCACACACACACACACACACACACACACACACACACCCCATAGCTTATGACCTGGTATTAACTGGTAACAACGGTTCATATACGTGTTACCCTTGACCACAAGTGGGTTGACCCACTCAGTGGTAGGCTGTGAATAAGGGTGATAGCCATTAAGGCCTATAGTAACTCATGGCTCACTGGTGGTCAAGAGTGAGCCCTAGCTCTAGATTACAGCAGTTCTCAACTTGTGGGTCGCGACCCCTTCGGGAGTTGAACGACCCTTTCACAGGGTCCCCTAAGACCATCGGAAAACACATAATGTACTTATGAGGACCAGTCACACATGTGTGGAGAGCAGCTACCAATAATTTTATGGTTGGGGATCACCACAACATGAGGAACTGTATTAAAGGGTCGCGGCATTAGGAAGGTTAAGAACCACTGCAGAAGGACCTCTACTGAAATTCCTCAATCCTTCTCTCTATGAATGATCTTCCTGATGCCTCTATATTATCTTGCCACAATGGTAAGGAACTAGGTTTTCTCAGGGCCATAGTCTTATTATTAAGTCATCTTATCCTAATTCTTCTGTTTAAATGATCATATTCCACTGTTTATATAAAGGAAGAGAAGTAGACACCTAGGTTATCTGATCAGATGCCCTGGATACCAACTTAAATAAATGTATTCCCTCCTTCTATTCTGAGTAACATTAACATAAAATTTTCCGTCATGAAATGTTACAGTTCATTATGATGGGCTCTAGGTGAAGGAGGCTTGTGTAGTACTTAAGGGGACTGCCAAGCATGTAGGAGCCATGTGCATATCTGTGTGTATATGTGAGTATGCACAATGAATGGTTCATTTTCTCAGGAAAAATTTATTCAGTAAACACTTTCTGAGTGCCTACTGTGTCCTGGGCACCTATACTAGACTCTAAGGATAAACAAGTGAATAACAAATACACAGCCCCTGCCCTTCAAGGGACAAACATCTCAATTCAACCCATGTGACACAGCCACAACATTCTTCTTTTGTTCTATCAAAACCTAAGGTAAGATTTTAAAGACACGTTCAGAATTATTTAAACAAAAATCAGGAAGTATGGTTTGGTTCCCTCTGAAATTCAATAGAAAGGTATTAGGCATCATATTGGTCAACTAACTTGGTTAAGAAAACTTCCTGTATGGTCACATCTCCATGTCTGCTAGTGATGAATTCCACCTGTCTTTTATTACAAACCCATGTGATATTGCAGGGACAATAAGAACTGATTTGTCTTTGTAGTCAACAGAGTTTAAGACAGAGAATGAGTGCCTCCTCATAATGTGAGAGAAAGTACTGGAATTTGAAAAAGTGAAAAGATGCTTGGTTTTCATTAGGTTCTTTGGTTCTAGAACATTATTTTATACCTTCATTGGTAAAAACAACCTAGTTTCTTTCCACTTAAAAATGATTTAAAAATCTGTTTCATTTGAAGAGCAAGAATATTCCATATTTCCATGTGTTCCCTGTATTATTTTTTCAACTGTAGCATCATTTTGGATATAATGTCAAATACTTCCTAAAAGAGAGGTAGCTGTATACTCTTCTATTTAAACCAAAGGCAATTAAAATTTTGTTTTGAAGAGTTTGTAATACCTGCAGATAGTTGGAGATACCTAGGGTGCTACTAAATTAGGGTTTGTGACAACCACTATAAAGAGACCATGCCATTATATCAAATTAGAAAACAGACTTTGCTCATGGAAATGACTTAATCAGCAATCTCATTGGAGACCATCAGTAATTTTTTTTTTTCTTTTTGGTATGTGGGTAGCTCCCTGACTGGGAATCGAACCCAGGCCGCAGTGCTGACAGTGTCACCCCTGAAGCCTTAAGCCACTACACCATCAGGGAACTCCCCCATCAGTATTAACAGCAGGAATTCAGGGAAATCATTTAGCCCTTAACCATTTGCAAACTAAATCTTGGCGATACATAAATTTTGTGATTGTAAATGTTAACACAGTTTGCTCTTTTTTTCCCCATTTTTAACGTATTTTCTCTTGTTTGCATTTTCTTTTGAAACCAAAAGAAAATTACATTTTCTTGAGACAAGATGCTTCTTTCCATTGACTAAGTAGAGTTCAGTTTTGGCTCTACTCTTAAGGAGCTCAACCTACCTTAAAGGTCTTCAGAACTTCTTGAGAGTTTTTGGGCTGGGAGTAAGGCTTGGGTGTTAGCATAGGCACTGCTTTGGGAATAACAGTTTTGCTTGAAGTCACATTGCCTGCTGACATGCTGGTATCCAGAAGACTAGTACGTGCAATGGTGGTTTCCACAGTGGCAGTGAATTTGGGTGGAGGCAGTGACTGTTGCCGCAGGTATTTCATGGGGTTGGGATCATTCAGGAAAGAAGATAAGTTTGGCTCTGTTGAATGGCTTCTTTCCAGGATTTTTGGCATCTCCAAGCGTTCAAGAACAGCTTCGCTGATAGTGAACCTCTCAATGTACTGTTGAAGGATTCCCTCTGCCTCCTCCTGGGACTGTGCATTCTTATATGCCTCATGCAACTCCCTTTCTCTCCGCTCCCTAAAGGATGGGAATGGAAGAGAGAAGCAATAACAAAGTCAACAACAGTCACAAAAATTGCAAAGTATCTCTTGGTAGGAACCAAGGTAGAGCTGAAGGGATGGCATAGGAAGGGTATAATACTGGTGTCAGAGCCTTTGTGATAATGAACAATTTTTAGAAAAAGCATACCTAGATAATATTGTACATTAACAACAACAGAAAGAACCCACTTTTCTTGAACAATTTCTCTGTAGGTTTTGATGCTTTTCCTTCGTTCACTTGTTCCATCCTCTCCAGCCAGTAACTTCTCCATTTTCTTCCTTTCTTCCTCTTTCTTGATTAAGTCCTGAGAAGCACTTCTTCTACGACTCTTCCAACGAGCCAAGTCCTGTAGCAGTGGATTTGGTGTAAATAGAACATACTATTTCAGGTTTGCACATAATTCCAATTTTACTCTTCAGAGTTTAGTGAGCACTGACTATGGGCCAGTCAGTTACATTCCCATACAATCCAATGACTGGTTGGAATAAGAATGCCTCAAAAGTGGGAAGCCTTCAGATACATCTAGATTATCCATAGTAGGGTAGCACATTTACTTAAACATGGCAATGTGAAATTTGCAATCATATTCTATATGAGTTGCCAAATTTTAAAGTATTGCTTCATAGGGTATTATAAAAAACTTCATTTCTTGGTATTTATGACATCTGCATCGTGAACAGACTTGCTAACAATCTAACATTGGAATTAACCACAGACCTACACAATGTCCTCAGGGAAGGAAGAAAAGGCAGAAAGTAATTGGCTTTGGGGTCTTACAGAACCAATGATTCCAGATGTATTAATTCTTCTGATCCTTGCAACAATCTCACTACAGATCCTACAGGCAGTTATAGCATAATGATGAAGAGTTAGAATTCTAGAGTCAGATGAGTAGAATTTTGGCTGTGGGGAATAATCCTAGCTCTATCTCTTCTATGCTTTGGAATCTCAGGCTTTGGTTTCTCAGCCTCTCTATTTCCTCATCTCTAAAATAGAAATGATAATAACACCTACTCTTACAAACCTGTTGTGAGGGTTCAATGGGATAGTGCATATAAGCTGCTAGGTATGTGGTAAGTGCTCAATATATTATAGACATAATATTACTACATTTCAACTTTGGAGAAGTTAACTTTTTTGACTAATGGTAGAATCAAGTTAGCAATGGCTATCTCAGAGTGCTCTGTGAGGAGTAAATGAAATAATCTACTCTCCTTCCTCTCATCCCTATTGTCAAGCTCTTTCCCTGCCCTGGTTCTTTGCTTTCAGCACACAGGCAATCTCAAGGCCTTTATCAGGCCCTGGAGGCTTCCTTCCCTGGTTCTAATCCTGACTCTCTCATTAGCTGTATGACTTTGGGTAAGTTACTTAGCTGTTCTAGAACTTACCTGTGGAATTGAGGACAATAATAGTTGCTAACTAACTGAGTTACTAAGAGGATTAAAGAATTATTAATATTACATGGAAGACACTTAGAACAGTGCCTGTCACTGGTATGCTTTAAATGTTGGCAATTATTGTTGTCATTATCATTATCAATTTCAAATATATGAGTATAATCTCAAGAGACAGTGAGTGCATCTTCAATTCTGCATTCCAGCCAGTGGCCTCCTTCCAGTTCCCCTCTCCTTTGTGACCAAACTTCTAGGGTACTTGCCTGTGTCATTCACTCCTCATCCTTCATGTTGCTATTAGCCTTACTTTAATATTCTTATTTACTGTGTCACTGTTTAAAATTCTCCAGGGCCTTCCTTCTCTGTCATGGCTTTCAAGTCTAAGTTTACCACCTCACCTAATTTTCTGCTCCGAAGTGTCTCTAACCCATTGTTTTAGGCAGCTTCCCCACTACCCGCGGCCTGGCCAGTACTCACATCTTGCCATTTGTCATCCTCTTCCCTCAGCTTGTTATTTATTAGTTGCAGCTGCTCCTGGTGGGCCCTGCTGTGTGGCTGCACTGGGGGCTCCTCCTCACACCGCATGTCAAGCATACTCGTGCTTCTGGGTGTAGAGAGAGCAGAAACAAAAATGGACCAGCATCAGAGTTCCCATCACGACTCCGTGCGATTTGGGACATTCTATCGCATAGGGGCGCTACAGCATTTGGAAAACTGTCCTCACTCAGCAGCTTAAGACAGCTTCTTGATCACAGTCTGTTCTCTCCCTCAGCCAGAGGCGGGCATTCCAGTACCCCTACCTCTTATTTTTCAGCAAAAGCCCAAATGTGACCATTGTTGTGTTTATTGGTAGCTGCATCAGGACAATATAATTTTATATGTAGATGCCAAAATATGCTTAAAGAAGATCTAGGAAAAGGTATATGATCCTTTGAGCTCTTCTCATTTGGAAATGCATTAGAAAATAAAAAGATCATTAAAAGGTATAACTTGGGGAGAATTTGTGGAGAAGGAGGGTGGTGTTCCATGAAGTGAAACTTTATTACAGTAAATATATCTTTGTGTAAAGACCTGGCTTAAATGCTTTCTACATTAACTGAGGTAACTTTTCCATTTTCAAAACAATATCATATGGCCCTAAGGCCATATTGTACTATTTTCTGAATTTTGGAGGAATCAAACAACTATGCATTAGTGAGGCATATGTTTAATGTGGTTATTTCTATTTCCTGTAAAACTGCCTGCAAATCAATAGTGCAGTTGTTGATGTCTTGGAATCAAGAAAATAAGGTATTTTATAGTAAGATTAAGGAATAAAATATGTAAATCAATATATACTTTGTATCCTAATATTCTTACAATCATTTTACTTCTTTTGTCAGGTCAGTTCTGAATTTACTCTTTTAAATAAAAAAGATGGGGAAAACAATTTTTTAAAAACCTTAGTTTATAATTATAATTAATATGTTCTATAGGAGCTTACTAAATGGTGGGCAAGACTATAGGGTTTTTTTAATGATGCTTACATAGACCTTTGTTAGAACAAAAGCTGAAGCAGCAAGATGAAAAGAGACATAAAAACCAAAGCAAAATCTTCCTTTTTATTCTCTCTCTCAAAAACGATGAGCCTTAGAACAAACTGGTTTATGTAATGCCAAAATGAAGAAACGAAGGGCCCTTTAAAGTTCACTGTTAACCTCTAAGAATAAAAGACTGTGATAGTCTGTTTTTGAAGCCAGCTTAACACAAAGAAAAAGAAAAGTCATGCACTAAGACACCAAATGATTCCAAACATCATCAGCAATGTCCAAAATAGTTATAACCATAGACAGGTAGTGAACAGTGCCAGCATCATGGATGCTAGTGGCAGCTTGCTGGAAGGGAAATGACCCCCAAGGCAATGGCTACCCACCTTCATTTCTTTCAATCCACTTAGAATAAATCTGCGAGGGTATATAGGTGCCTCTCCCTTTTCTCTAGATGTTGGACAATTTAAATCTGAGCAAAGAGAGCTAAAACTGAAGACTATACTTGTAATCTGTCTTCCTCAAGAGTATTCTAATAATCTAACTTCATAGAAGGATTTTTATATGAGACTTCTTTTATCTCAGATATGACAAACCACCATGTGGAGCTGCCTCCACACACTCAATGGATAGTATTGATTATGGCAGCTGTGCCTTCCCAAAAGATAAATTGTAGTCTTCAAGAAGCAGAAGAAACTGTAATTTTTAACTTATTTTATACTATTTATTCATGTTGTTTAGGAAAGATTTAAGAATTTGCAGAGTTAGGTAGGAAAGTCTAACCCATGTTTTTTAAACTTCATGGATCAAAATTCCCTTAAGTAGGCTTTCCAGAAAGAAATTAAAATTCATCCCATTCCTCCTCTTGGAGTTTTTCTTAAACAAATCTTACCTTTAAATGTATTTAATTCAGTCAATTCATCTTTTAAAGCAATTCCCAGTCTTTGCAAAGATTGTAGAAGATGGAAAACTCTTTGAGCTGGAACTTTCTCATAATCTACTCAATGGTTGGCAGATTGTGGGAGAGAAAGAAGGTCCTTTTCTTCAACTTTGCTATCTATAATTTCTAAAAGGTGGAATTTTGATTTAGGGCTCAATAGGTGGCCATAGAGACAGGTCTTCTTCTGGGATCCCAGGAGGAAAATAGCAGCCTTCTCCAAGATTGGGAATTAATTATTTTAGTTGACGGGCATGGAGAGGACAGGAGCAAGGCCTTCAGAACTGCCGTCTGTCCTGGGTTCCTATCTCTGTTCCCACCATGAAGTTCTAATTAACTTAGCCCAAATGTGGCCAAAAGCTGGTTGGAGAAATAAAAAGAGTAACTCTTGTTTGTCCTCTTCTATACCAAGAAGTATTGTTATTTCACAGTTTTTAAAAAAATATAAGTCAATTGGCCAAAAAAGAAATAAAACTATGAACAATACTTACATGCCATTTCAAGAAAACTAAGCAAGCTGAAAATTGATAATACTAGACAGACAATGTACCAAGTCACTGTTCAAAAAATTCTAATTCAGAGGTTGGATTCAATCTCCAAAATGAAGAAGTATGTGTCTAGGAATGGGGTGGGGGATCCTGGAGAAGCCCAGGTTCCAAAATATTTATATGACTTGCATTAAACCTGTGCTTTTCAGTACAAGAAGCCCTGCTATTAGGCTTTTGGGAGAGGAGACTTAACTGCAGAGCCCAGGAGTATGTCTTGATGGTGGGATGGTATTTTTGATGGCTAGGATTAAATTACCTCAAGAGGAGCCTGGAAATTGTTTCTGGGACAAGTCTAAGGTAAGGGAATTAAAAATAAAATGGTCTATGGCTCTCACAGTGTACAGGTTCCATTGATGGGGAGAATGTTGGGAGAGGAAGAGTATGGACGTGGAGAAAAGGGCAAAAAGGTGAAACTAAATCTATGAAAACATTCTTGGCTTGTCAGGAGGCAGAAATTTCTGTTGAGCTGTGTGGTAAGTCAGCCCCTGACCTGCATTTTCCTTAAGGGAGACATTTTTTTTTGATTGGGCTATATTTTAAGAATGTTTCAATTATGAATAAATAGAGCCTGTGCCAATAATTGTCATTAAAGATTTTGAAATAGGAAGATGGTGAGAAAATAAACTAAATACATTATGAATTTATATTTAAAAAACAAACTTCTGATATAAACTTCTCATTTTGTTCCCCACATGGTTTCATGAAAATTATGTCTGCTCCAGGAAGGAAATTCAGTCTTTAGATATTCCTAGATAACTTAACTAAGATAAGATGTCTAGGAAAAAAGCTCCTTTTACACTTCTTATTCCATAAGGCTGCTTTTTGTAAATTTAGAGAAGGAGAAAAAGAAGTCCCAATCCCACTGCTTTAAAAGAATCATTAAATTCTACTGGGGGTGAGCTTTCACATTTGGGTACTGACAAAATAGGAAAGCTGTTTTATATAGCTCTTTTCTTTCATCTTTTAAGACTTCCCAGAGATCTTTCTCAGGCAAACTGCATAGTGGGTTTGCAGTGATGAAGAATAAATCCATTTTATATAAATATTTTTGCTAACCAAATCAAAGTAGAATTTTGCCTATCAGCCTTATGTAACCCTCCTTTCAGTGACTATTAAATATTGCCACTACAGATCTTAAGAGTAATAATAACCATGGCTCAATTTCATACATTACTTAACTGTGCAGTCAGTCAAGCTCAGGCTAAATTTGTTTTTTGTTTTGAGACATGAATATTCTGTACGTCAGGCTACAAAGCAATCATAGATCCCACATCAGAAACTGATATCTTTGTGTTACAGTCGGACTGTTTAGAGCTAAGAGTACAAACTAAGCTGACATCTTGAACACAAACATGAAAAAAAGCACAATTTGAAAATAGTAAATTTCTGGCTAGCTCTTATTGTCACTGTTGGAGATAACATTTGTGTGTCCTATACCTCTCTTTAGACTCCTCACTACGTGACTCGAAACTATGACTCAGAACAGGAAGACAGTGAGAAAGAATGCTGGTGCTCAGGCTTCTGATGGCCCAGACTCCCATGAGGCCTCTCACAGAGGAGAGATGTCAGACTCAGCAGGTGACTGATATTGGACGTAAATATTAATCGTGTTTCTTAAAACAAATTACTGAAATCTGAGGAAGCTAGTATTTGGCTAAGAAAATATTTGCCTTGGATATTTGCTTCAGAATGCTCTGTGTATGGAAAATTCATTTTTAAAATATAGTTAATGTGGTCACAAATGGGAGAGTATGGATTGTTCTCTTGGAAGTGAGATGGGGGGTGGGGAATGAGTCTCTGAGAGGAATGGAAACCAAGTAGCAGGGAGAGGAAGCCCAAGTCCTGTTTTACATCTTGACTCCTTGCTATGCCATGGAACTTGACCAAAATCCCAGTGTTTTGGTCTTAAGCATCCCACAGTTTATATTATTCCAACCTGGGAGGAACTTGGGCTTCTGAATGTATAATTAGTGGTTTAGGATTTATTTTCTTAGCTTAAAAAATGTAGCTATGAGAATGACTGCTTCTTTGTTTATTCCAAGCCTTAATATATTAAGAATTAAATGCAAAACTAAAATATCCTTTTAATAATTCTGTGGTTCAGGAGTACCAGCATCCAAATGGTAACAACAACAATTTTAACATGCTTCATCTATGAAAAGCAAATGTTAAGTTTCAAGCAGCAGCTGTATATTAGACTCATGCTTCAGTTACTTTTTCATTCATCTCTCCTGCATAGAACATATGAAAAAAAGAAAAAGAACATATGTTCTGCATTCCAACTTCACGTGCTTTTCTGATGCAGCACAAGTAAGTTAGCTATTTAGTACATTGTTGCATCGATTGCATTTCTGTTAGTGGTAAGAATGGAAGGCATGCAGTTTAGGCTCATAAGTAATATGTTCCTACAAATACAAAACAACTTACTCTGCGTCATCAGACACAGGAGTTCTTGGACTGTATCTATAAGACCAAATACAAAATTAGAAGATTGACAAGACAGAAGGTTAACATGTAACAAAGCTGAAAAGAAAAACTGCTGGTGAAATGTATATGTATCAAACCTCTTTTGCTGGTCATACTGGAAGAGAAGTGTTATATAATTAGCAATATTCATTAACTGCTGAAAATGAAAGAAAAGTCTTGACAGTTACAAAAAATGCAAAGTTTGTATTAAAATACAGAGGAAAAATGAAAATAATTCCCAATACCAAAAAAAAAAAACCAAACCGGAATTTGTTCACTATAAACACAAAAAGGGTTAGGTGCAACCCACAATGTTTAGAGAAAGCAGCTTAAAAAACCCCAACCTTCATTATGGTCATTCACAAACAGTTAAACTGTTCATGCCTTTATGTTCAGCCATAATGGGCTGTAATGGACATTCAACATAGAAGCAAGCTCTTACTGACCCTTTCCCTGACATGTTAATGCATTTGCACAAATGACATCAGAGTGTTTCTGCAATTTTCTGAAAGCAAACCAGAATTCCAACCAGAACCCCAATCAGTGCCTTCCACATACGTTTTTAACAAAAACCACAATTCCTAGAAAACTGGCAGTCTTAATCCAAACCAGACTTAGATGATATTCCATCACTTAAAAATCCAAAGTTTTAAAAAATCTTTTATATTCTTCTGATTATTTTGATATACATAGCTGTAGCCTCTATGATATAGGCACTTTAATTTTAATATACTTGATAAAGCAAAGAAAGAGGTCAAGTAAAAAAAAAACGAAACCATTACAATGATACATTGTTTAAAGCATATTTTTAAAAAGCAGCTTCCGCAAATGACTATTTCCTCAGCAAAGGGGAATTTTATTTTTAATTTTAATTTTTTTAATTCATTTTTATTGTTAGACTTATTGGGGTGACATCTGTTAGCAAGGATTACATAGGTTTCAGGCATACAATTCTACAGTGCATTGTCAACTTGATGTATAATAAGTTCACAGCTAATGTGACTTCTCTTTCCATCACCTTATATTTAGCTTTCCCCCCTCCTTAAGGGAAGTTTCTTTCTTATGTCCCAAAAGGTTGTTCATTTCTGTACTTTGATGTAAAGAAAGAATTACTTAAGTAAGGAAAAAAATGCCCTGCTTTCCGTTTCCAATAAATTAAATTTGGGTGTTTTCAGTAGAAAATACCTGCTCCCATGTTTAGTTTCATAATAGTTTACTATAGGGAATAGAGTAATTTCTAAAGGTCTCTTCCCATACTCTTAGAAAAAACACCCCAGAATGTATGGGTTTACAAACATGTACACCCTTCACTCTTATGCTTTTATCATTCTAGAACAGTCTGCATTCTTTAATAATTATTTTCATTCACAGTGAAGGTAAGCACACCAGGGCAAAATGCAAAGTCCCTTAAAATTGCCAAAACATGACAAACAAAGGGTTTGAGGATGTTTCTCTTCTGGTAGTAAGACTGTTTTTCTGTTTCTCCAGGGGATAGTTTCAGAAGGTGCTAAAGTTTAACCTAATTCACTCAATTTTCCAAAAACAACACAACATTGAAGCAGACAACCAGTGGATTCCTACACACTGAGAGAGTGCATAAGTAACTTTAATTCTGAATATTGAATTAATGTTTTCCAGTTAATTAATAGGCTTATTGGAACAGACTTATTCAAATATAGTATTTTCCAAATTATCTGTGGAGCAGATCTGAGAAGTTATTCCTAATGGATGGTTAATCTGGAAGTAATAGTTGGTCTTTTGTGTTTCTATTTGAATATTTTTGTTATGTTTGATTGAAGTATAACATACATAAAGTACATGTAGCATATACATACACCTCAATGAATTTCCACAAACTAAACACACCCATATATTAGTGTTGAGTTTTGTACTATATAAACGGACTAATACAGTATGTATTCTTTTGAGCTTGGCTTCTTTAGCATATTTTGCTTATGAGGTTCGGCTATGTTGTTGTATATAGGCTATATTTAAATTTAAATTGCTTCTACACAAAACACAGCATTTCATGGACATCTCTGCAAACAAATGTGGATTTACACTAAAAATGCAAGATTCATCAGGGCAGGGATTTTCTTTTGGGATTCCCTGAACAATGATCAGACTAGCCCTTCATAAGTATTTATTGAGTACTTACTAGATGATCTGGAAATTGAAAAGTGCAGCTTCTGAAGATAAACTTCATTTATCCCTTTACTATATATATACTTATGGATTTAAGAAATTTCCTCTCAGACTAATTTATTAGCTTTAGGAGGGCATCAATTTAAGCAGAATTGTTTCTGCTCTTAAGGAGAACGTAATTAGATCTTGGGCTTCAAATGTCTTTCCCAATTGTCCTATGGGAAAATGAAAAGTAAAGTTAAAAAGTAGCTAATAAAGAGATGTTTTTAAAATGCAAAGTAGGTGAGTCAATAGGGTATGAGGTACAAAACTGGCCAAATCACAGTTGGTATAAGCATCCTAAAAAAAAGCAATTAAAAAGTTTAATTGTGAGGATAGTAGACTGACCAGATGAACCATTTTAAACAGGACAGAAAACAATGGTACTATCCCATTTCAAATGGTATGTATGGTCAGCCTAGTCTCACTGGGTAAATTCAAGGCGTCAGAAGGCTGACCATACGTACCATTTGAAACAGGACAGTACTGTTGTTTTCTGTCCCATTTACAACAGTATATCTGGTCAGCCTAGAGGGTAGGAATATTTAGAAAAGTAAATGGAATATTCTGTGCACCTATTTGATTGCATTTATGTCACTCGTAGAACTAACAAAGCACTTCCGGATCAATAATTCACTGGTTATACATTTCCATATTGCAAACTATCATAAGCTTCATCTAAAGAGAGAGAGAAAAATGGGTTTACTGCTCATTTAAGATTCTCCCCTAGCATCCAGAACAGTATTTTACACATACTAATTATAAATACTTGTTGAAAGGAAAATAAATTCCTAAGGTGTGTGCTTGCTCTATTACACAATTGTGCCACACAGTGAATCTGACTATATCTTCTTATGCTCTAACTAGCCATTCATTCCTATTAGAGTATGAAGAGGGCTCTTTATGAATCACAAATAGAGAGAGAATTCATCAGATTTCTACAGTTTCCTCTAGCAACTTGTGTGGGCAACATTCTGGAGTGGGATCGTAGTTTTCCACTCACACAGCTATGTGAACGTGGGCCTCAGGTTTCTAGTTGCAAAATATAGATAAAAATTCTCAGTTTCAAAGGTTGTATGAGAAATTGGAAAGCACCTAGAATGTATCTAGAAGGCAACTATAGGCCTGACTTCTTCCTTTCCTTTCATTCTAACTTGCTTAATAGTAGCCCATGGATCCATGACCAAGACACATCAGGGCATCTGGAGTGAGCGATTCTGGTGGGCCAGGCAGACTAGTCAGTCCTTCTGTCACTAATCCGCCTTAACTAGCCCTAACCATCTGATATTCAGGTGTGACCCATTCACTTAACTTACCTCTATCTATATCAGGCTTCCCATTTGTGAAATGGAGCTAACATCAATTCAACCTTCCTGTGAATTCCCAGGAGTTAAAGTGAGCAGACACACTTTGAAAGTGCTACAAAGCACTGTACAACTACAAAGCAGAGCACAAATATTACTCTTGCTTCCTGAAACTGGTGTTATAGAAAGTCCCTTCTATAGTATTATTATGATGATTATTCAGAAGACTGTAAAGCAGATAAAGTCCAGATGATAGAGATGGCTAGAATATTAATTTAAAATTTTGGGGATTACTTAAGGTTCTCCCTGCTCCCACTGTACCCTCTGTCACACCACCATCAAGGTCTTTCGTGAAGCAGAACTCCATCATTTCCTGTTTTATAGTGGAGCTTATAATTATGCCAAAACACCCCCCTCTCCTTTGCCCTACATTGATCATGTAGACCACACTTGTAACAAAAATATATCATTCTTATTAAATAAACAACAGAAGCTTCAACATGTAAGACCTTAAATCAGACCACGAATCCCAGAATTAGTATTTCCCTATTCTTCATTTTAAATCAAGTCATAGTATGGAAGAGAAGTTCTATCTCCAGAAAACACTGTTTATTAATGTTGAAATGAAATGAAATTACAAATATCATAAGTGGTATACATCTTCTTTGGGTCAGAAGTCCTTCCTAGAATCAAAGTGAAATCAAGTAGGTCAGAAAGTTCAACCCCTTTATACAAAGTCTTCTATGTGAGCTAGGAAGTAATAACAGTTTCTCATTTAGGGTGCCTGCAAGATGAGAATCAGAGAGAATGTTTAACAGAAAAATTCACAACTGAGTTATTTTTTCCACACCTGCTTACATGCAAAACAGGAAAACAAATTCTTAGCAGATGAAGCCAATTTTTATCATCCTGTTTCTTCAAGCAATAGCAGGTAAGTCACATTGATGTACCATATGTATTAATAACATTGAAAGCATGTTTCATGGCTCAGACTGGAGAAACAAAGTCACAAGTTCACAGGACAATTGTCTAACCTCTTATCTTTCATCAGTGGACCCTGGGAAGATCCTTCCACATCCTGTTGCTTTGTGAATGGAACTGGAAGGAACTGGTTTGAGTTGGATACAATGTGTCTAAAAGAAATCCCAGTTCTCCTGGTCATCATGTCATATTTTTGTGAATCATACAATTTTCTTTGGTCTTTCAGTCCACTGCCACTCCAGGCAGGAGTTATCATCTTCTCTGAGCTCTCTTTTCTCCCCAAACCCTCCCATTCAGAGACCAGAGGACACAAACTAGGACAATGATCAGTCCAGCCAGTCAAAATCTACTTATTGCTAAAAGTATTTTCAGTGGCACCACTCACTTGGCATTAATTCAAGACAGAAGGAGCTAATGTCCATAGATGCAGCAGCACACATAGCAACTGAGTATTAATCATGTGGACCTCCATCATGCAACCGGCACTCACACTGAAAGGCTTTTCCTTTCTGGTTTTCATGAGTTTTGCAAGTGAAATTTGGTGAACACCCGACCACATGCAAAGGCTAAAATCTACCCATAGGGGCACTGAAAGCGGACCTCTGATACTGGGATGGGCACATTTCTTTAAGTGACTTAACTCCACACCACATCAGTCATTAAAGTGCATATTTTGGCTCTAATCTGCTTTTTTGGGAACACAACAGCCATACACAGCAGAGGCAGCACATCCTGGAACGCAGCCAAGGCACTCACAGTGGCTGGCTGGTCTCCTCAGATCTTTCAGCCTTTGGCGGCATCTCAGAATCTCTTTGAACAACTCCTTCTTTCTCTTTTTTGCCATCCTGTGGCAGCTGTTTGGATGTAACTAAAGCCAGAGAGGACAGATTTACCACTAGGAAAGAATTCACACCAGAGGCCTTGAGCCCACCTGCCATCTTTCACATGCTAGGGAGGAAGGAAACATTGCTCCTTACCTTCTTCTGTCTTCTTTGGGCATGTACCCAAACTGCAGACATGTTCCTCCTGGGACTCCAGCACGGGAGTCAGCCGTGAGACCCTTTTGCAATAGTAATCTATGCCAGAATTCACTATTCTGTTGATAATCAAGTAGCATTGGTGTCAAGAAAGAAGAGGAAAAAGAGTTATGAAAGAAGACAATGACAGTTGTTGAGACTGAAAGATTAAAAGAGTTTGGTTGCTCTCATTTCAGAAGTAAGTTAGTAAGAATTAACATATTCTGATTGAGATAATGGAATGTGAACCCTGGTAAAGGCCTGAGAAGAGTCAAAGAAAGCTGTCAAGACTGTCACCATTGGATTGAGTTGGCTCCCTCAGTAGTCAAAGATTCAAGGATACATTTCTCAGTAGTTACTTCCTCTTCCCTCTTCCATCCCAGGTCCCCATAGCGTTTGAAACCTCAACTGTGTATTTTTGGTGTGATAGGGTTATTTGTACCTACAGTCTGCTCTCCTCTACAGTGTCAGCACAGTATGGAACCAAATAAATCCCATGTATATCATGGACCATCTATTGTTTCCTTTGGATTTCAAGGACAAAGTATGGAGAAGAATGTCATAAGCATCTCCTCCTGCCATGGAGAACTTTACTTTTCTCCTCTCATGCAAGTGGAATGGAGATTCCCAGGAGAATCCAGTCTTATGCTCTGTCCTTCACCTGCTCAATGGAAAACAGACCAGTCCACAGAACGGGATCCCAAAGAGAGAGCTTGGGAACTTAAAGCCAGAAGGCCTCCAGTGAAAATGAGAACTGATGACAAACCTGAAGGTGAGGGATCCCCAGGTGATCCCTCACAAATCTGGTTCGTGATTCAACCAAGGAAAGTCTTGACTCATAGGAACCACCAACAGAGGAATCTTTCTTCACTCAAGATGTATTACATGTAAAGTAGGGAAGAAAGAAGAACTTTTTGTGTGTCTACTTAGGTGTGCAAATTTTGAATTTATGATTTTAATAGCACTTTTTCCCTCCTCTGTGGGATAGAAAAGAGGGAAATTGTAGGTAAATCTTATTTTTATCAATGTATCTTTAGAAGAAACACTAGGATATCATTAAAACATTCCATCTAGTTCATTCACTATTTCCAACTAATAAAATAATGCTTAATACAGCTGAAGGAAAAGGGTCATTTGCCAATATTACTGGCATTTCCAGGCAGTGATTCTGGTGACAACAGAATCAATATGGACTCCTGCCACTTAATCTCACACACATGCTTTCCCCTGGGGTAACATGCTAAGATTTTTCTCCTAACTAGCAAAAACTAAACTATGTCATCTCTGGAGGTTTTTTAATGTGCTTCAGCAAACTCTATGAAAGCAACAGTGACTCCCTTGAAGATATCTTTGCACATGTTTGGTGAAAAATACCTACAGTCATTTCATGGATTAAGCATTCGGTTCTCCTCTAAGCTGGACATGGTTGCTGAGGCAGAGTACACAGAATAAGTTTGCATCTTGCTGCTATGACTGATGACTTCTTCTACATCCTCTTTAGACCCAGCCTTGCCAATGCTGAGATGCTTCCATTTCTGCTGATCTATCTCTGTTACTGATCCAAAGTGCACAAGCTTTTGCCTGGGGCCAGAAGCATTCTTATAGGCCTTTGCTTTGTGGCTGGCAAAATCATAACAAATGGCAGGTTCTGCTTTAATTTCTTGTGAAGACGCAGGGGCACAGATGTGCTCAACATCTCCATCCCTAGTCAGAATCAGAAATAAGTGCCAAAGGTTTCTAAGGCCAGTAGAAATCAAGAGGTGTGTGAATTTTTTTAAAATATTAGATATATGAACAATACTTCTATGGCTAGAGCAGAATTGTTTTTCCATTAACCAATCAAATGAAAAAATAATCGCCGTCTTGGATAGGTAAATAGTGCTTTAAGCTTCTATAGCTTTCAAAATAAATGATGGCATAAGAAAAATCTTAGGTATAGTAAAATAATTAAAGTTATTTAAAAATCAAGTTTAAATTCTTTACAGTAAACAAGCTTGTCAAAATAACCATTCACAATAAAGTGGTTGAATTAAACAGAAGGTTTTTCATCCATGTGGATTTTAAGTTTTAGTATTAGTAAGTTTCAATTAATGCACAATATAGTCTGTGTTTTGAGAGGCATTTTTCTGGCCATGAAAATAAAGGATGATTGAAGGAGAAACATTTGTTTCTTTGAAAGTTAAATTACACCACTGTCAGGGGAAAAGTCAATGGAAAACATGACACACCTCATCTTTCCTGACACCTTGAGTCTTTCCCATGTCTCCAAATCATCTTCTGTTATATTGCAGACCACGATAAAGCCTGGGGCCTCCCGGTGAGGAGCCAGCCTGCCCTGAATTCTCCACTGAGCCAGGTCATCCTTGTAAATATCTGGCACCTTCCTGCACCCCTCTTCCTCGGGTTCACTCTCCTGAGCCCTTATAATATAGGTCACCATTGACTTCAAGATCTCTTCTGTTTGGCCCTGGTTCCCGTCAGTTGGATCCAGGCCCCCATATCATAGGAAAAATCAGGTTCAAGGAAGGGGAGCAGACAAACAGAATGTCAAGCAAGGTAATTCAGAGGCTGAACACAGAACAAATTATGGAAGCATGTTTTTCTTTCTCAAAAAATATGGAGTCATTTGGAGCCTTGATTACTTTTGTCTTTGTCACCTTTTGACGCTGTAATGAGAAGGTGCTTTTTAAATCACCAGCTGACAGACTCTAGTTTAGGAAGAGAAGCTAGGGCTCACTTAAAGGCTATTAAGAATGGTAATAAGATTTTGGTTTGACAGTAACAATGCCCAGTTCCCATAGTATTCGAGTTACTATAATAAATTCAAGTTTTCTGATTGAATCCCTGAGTACTCTTGGAATGTCCTTTTACTGAACCAGTAAAATGTTAGTAACTAGCTCTGCATGATCCAAATTCTAGGATTAGTTTGGAGATAGCTGGAATGTTGTTCACATATTAAAACATCTCAACCATAACCCACAACTGCCATAAAGTATGTTTAAGTCCATTTCAAACAGAAAGTTTCGATGTTTAAACTCAGTCTCTGCTTCCTGATAGCATTAGTTAGATTTAGTTAATGTAAATTTGAAGAACAGAGTGTATCCTCTTTTCCTGGATCTATAGAGTCAATGCCCATTTGTTTCTTGGGTTAATAATGGGTTACCTTTATTGATGCTAAAAGTAATATTTTCAATTATTCTCCTAAGAAGTGAATGTTTGATCTCTAATATTGACAATGTTGTGATTTGAAATAAAGCTGTGGCATCCATATGCACAAACATTCTATCAACATTAAGTCAATTTCCAACTAAATAGGCTTCTTGAGATACAAAAATCTCAAAAATATATGTAAATAGGGCTATTTGGGTTTTTTAAAAAATATATTATATCATCCAAGTCAGAAAGTCAAGTATTTTTCTTTTTAACCTGGATAACTGTGTATTTTCAGAGCCTATACAAGTAGGAAGGCTACAGAATTTTCTACTTACTTTTAGTTTAGTTTTCTATTTACTTTTAGTCAAGGGAGGGTATAGCAAAAAGTCACCAGGGAGCCTTCTTATTTTTCATCAACTTTTTTGATGTTCTCAAAAGAGGTCATGGGATGTCTTAAACCTAGAAATGTGTCCCTAAACACAGATTCAGGTGACAACAGACAAATGAAGTTGGAAATATCAGGAATTAAAATTACATGCAGGAGAAAGGAAAAGGGGAGATACCAAAGTTACTTCTTTTCCTAACACAAGTTGCTGATTCCCATCAATATGCCTTGATGGTTGTCAGTTATCCAGAAGCCTTTGTTTCACTTGCAACAATTGATTGTTCCCACAAGGCCCTCTTAAATGGTTTGTTACAAGGCATGCCAACAAGCACTGCAAAGACCAGGAGCCTCCTAAAGCTATAATGTGTCTTATTAAAAAACTGTGCCAGGTCTCCTGTGCTTTGATTCCTGTTCTACATCTGGGGATCTTTCATGTGTTTTGTATCTGGTACTTCCTAAAACAAAACAAAACAACAAACATAAAACCCCATTGAGCTCAATGACTTTACCCAAAGAACCATTTTCATTGTGTAAAACAGAGTTGAGATATTTATATTCTTAGTTCAATATATTCTTAGTTCAATAGACTTACAAAGTGCTTAAGTGACAGGAAAAAAGATGGAAATTAAATAGAGAAGGGGCAAACTCTGATTTTGATATAAGGGAAAAATACAAAATGATCACTCCACATGATAAAATTTAGAAAGCTGATACCTTAAATGATATCACATCCCTTTCAGGATAAAAAAATCACTGGCCAAATGACATTACACTGTAATTTTTCTTTCCCAAATTAAGAGGATGGGAGAAAAGTTGGGAGAAGAAAACTCATTTAAAAACAAATTCCATGATAGAACAAATAGAAGTGTATTGTATTATGTGTGTAGAAGTTTGTTTTAATGAGAAATATCTGTCATTAAATGTCTAGCTAATATGAGAGAAGAGCTTATAGCTAAGGAATATCTATGTTTTCTGCATTCTATGAAGGTACTGGTACCTGATAGGCAATGGCACACATGTCTATGCCATTAATGACACCAGAACCTAGATGTGGTGATGTGCTCAGACATAGCACATCAAAGTTTATTTGGTGAATTCAGCCCTGTTTGGGACCTGGCTTTTTCACTCTCTGCCACAGCATTCAGGGAGATTGCCTATCTGGAGTTCCATTTGAAAATAAATCACCATTATCAATTACATATAATCGGGGCAGGAAAGAGAGGAATAAGGAAAGTTATGACACAAATTACCTTCACTTAATTATGTTCTTTCTCTTACACACACACACATACCCCAACCACATACCACTCAGTGCACACCTTTTATATTCTAGACTTTTCTTTTCTGAGATTCCCTTTGAGAATTGTTTGCTGCTATCTGATTTCTCTGCCTCTTTTTTTCTGTAAGGCCCATACAGGAGTTGATTCAGTGGCACCATTGGCTTGGTCTGGTTCATCCTTGCTCTCCTTGCAGCAAAGTCATCTTTCTCAAGATCAGGCAGTTGACGTGCAACTTTATCTTCTGACTCTGAATCTTTGCCAAGTTGGTGGGTCAGGAAAGTGTTTTCTTTGTGAAGAATAATATTGCGTACAGCTCTTTTCTCATCACTTAATTGCTTTTGACTGATAGAGCAAAATTAAATGAAATTGCATATGTGATCAGACCAAACAATTTTTTTAAAATCCCAATTTCTACACAGCAACTGTGTTGTTAGTGAAAGGATCTTTTCAATATTATTAGTTCAGATGACATCCATTTACTATTTTAGTCTAGAGTTGTAGCATAATTAGAGTGGGTTTTAAAATCTTGAATTTAGCTAGCTACTAGCAATATTAAAAATGTATTTAATTTACAGGGTCCCATCAGCATCAGAAAGGTAGGATCCTAAATGGCTCTGAAAGTTACAATCCAAATTCTTTTTGTTAAATTTGGAAGAGTAGAAAGGTTTTTGTTCTTTCTTTTTTTTTTTTTTTTTTAGCTTATAGTAACATACCCAATAGGTAAACAATTTTTTTTTTTTTTTTTTTACTGACAAGGCAAAAGTCTGAGCCACCCAGACATTGATCTGGGGGAAAGCTAATGAATGCTGCTATGTGATAGCACACCTGGAAAGTACAAGGGCTTTCTGGAAAAAAATCCAGCTATAAATGCCTCTATTTTTCATATTGCACACCTGGATACTTTCTAGACAGCCCTTGTACACCAGATTGCAAAGGTAAAGAAGGTCTTCCTGTAGAGCTGATCTAACCTGAAACATTTGGAAGGTTTATGACCATTCACAAGATGAACCCAAGGCATAAAAGATTATCTTTCCCTGTACCCTCCTATCAGCAATGCTTTCTTCCATCTTCCACTCCCATGACTCTCTACCTCCCAACTCTTCTTTGCCATATGCTAGATGTCAAGTAATTTGTGGTAAGATATTTTGCCACATGACTTAAAAATTATTGCTTTGGGCTATTTACATTATCAAAGAGATCCTGAATGCCCCGAACTTTAAACTCTTAGAGGAAGGGAGTTTAATGGTAGATATCAAGATTTTTTGGCTTTATTTGGTTTTTGTTTTTGTTGGTGGTCGATGGAGTAGGAAAACAGTAGATTGTGGCTATCTGGTATTCATACGAACTCCTCTTCCCATCCTCATAAGATCAGCCTTGCTTCCAAGTAATAAAAAATGTTACAATTTTCAAAAATCATTTATTATCTTCTCAGTTCATGAAGCTGTTAAATAAATAAAATACCTTGACTTCTAAAGAAAGTTCACCTACTTTGTATCTGATTTCTGAGAGAAGATTAAGAGTAAATTCTTCATCTTCAAAGGACTGCTCATCTCAGAAGTGAAGAGAAGAGGAATTAGTCTGAAGAGTAAAATGAGTCACAAAACTGTGTTCTCTGATCAACAAGGTGGTCGACTATCTGTTGCTCTGCCTCACACTGCTCCAGAGGAGACCATCATCTTAAAAGCACAGAAGATTCTCATTATGTCTGACTTTTGGAAAATTATATCATCATTTGTCTTACCCAGAAAACTCCTTCTCACTGTTGACCCCTGTTCTCACTAAAATTTTAAAACACATTATTTGGAGATGGTTGGTGGTTGGTGGTTGGTGGTTCTTTGCTCCTTGAATAAATTTATTTCTTAAAATATGGAATGTTGCCCTTTGGGGTGGACTCCCGACTCTAAGTGTCCTGCCAGGCCACTCCTGGACCATGCTCATGGGTTTCCCTTCCTCCTTAGCTAATGTGTCTGGCAAGTACCAAATGGTGTTGGTTGGCCATGGCTACTAAGAATGGTCAGTAGGAAATCATGGACCATTGAATTAATTACTTAAAAAGCACATTGATACAGACAAAGAAGGTGGCTAATGGTTATTGATGCATAGTATGTCCTAGAATTTTTTCTATGTGTTAATTCATTAAACTCTATACTAATCCTCACTGTTAGTGCTATTAGCATTCCTATTTTATAGAGTGGAAACTCAGATTAGGTTAACAAATTTGCCCAAGGTCAAAGCACTAGTACGTAAGTTAAAATTCTAACTCAGGCAGTCTGGCTCCAGAGGACCTGTTTTTAACCACTGTGCTATTCACTAAAGAAAAGACCAGGAACCGTATTGAAAGCAGAGCATCATACAAAAAATAAGTCATTATCTTTACTATGCAAGTAGAAGAAAGAGAAGTATTTTAGTTACTAAATAAAAGGATCCTGTGGGTTGTGCTTAGAATGTGATGTGCATTGTAGGTTATAGAAAGCACTGTTCCTTTAGGATTAATGACAGCAGAATACTAACTAATCATACCTTACAATGTGTGCGCAGCACTTTACAGTGGACAAAGCCCTTTCACACTCATTATCTCATCTCAACTGATCCAACTTCCAATTCCAGTATGGGAATAGACCCATAGTCCGAACCTCTTAATTCCAAGAGTAGCATTCTTTCTCTTTTATGACAAGGGGTCTTAGATTTCAATCTCCCCTAACTCAGGCAGAATTCTTTGGAATAAAACATATGCATTTATGCAAATGGTCATGCTAATTTAATTTGCAATGCTAACTTGAGCAGAGAGAATTGGGTGCCTTATGCATCAAGTGATCTCAATTTAGAAACGTGGACTTAAAAAAATGTGGGGGCTGAAGAAAGCCTTTCATATCATTGCACTTAAAGCCATTCTCTGCTCACTTGAAAAACTGGTCACAATGACTGATTTTCTGGTAATGGCTTGAGTCCTATAAATTCATAGCTTCAGAAAAAGAAAAAAAAATAACCAAATTCTAGGTTGGCACTGTTGGCCATGAAGTAACAAATTATACGTACAAGGCACATATGTAGGATTGTGTTCACAGGTGTCTAGTTATCAAGATACTTAAATAATTTGTTATAAGGTGCTTTTCTTTTCCCTTGAAGGACCTTAAGTGCAGTCTATTAGAAGATTCAAGCTACTTTATTTTTCAATAATTACAACTCTCTGAGCAGCTAGTACCTTCCAGATAAACTAACTTTCATGACAGCTCTGATGCCCACTTTGCAGAGAAGAATGTCGAGGTTTCTGGTACTAGAAGTCTAAAGTTTGGTAAATTAAGTTAATATAAGGGGCAGATCTGGGCTGTCTGCTTGATATTCATGGCTAGTTTTGGCACTTTTATTTTTTCCAACTCATTAATAAATGAGTTACTTTGGGAAGAAGGGTGGCTCTGTGGGCACAGTTCAATGCTTCACTTAGAAGGAATACAGTCCAATGTGAAATGAGAAATGGCAAGCCCTGCCTCCAGCCTGGTTACCCTGTCTAGTCACATCTAAAACAAGTAAGGCTATTTTGTAGCAGAGATTATGGGCTTGAAGCAGGTGAAGGGGAAGAAAAAACTCTTGTTTCAGTGTTTGTAAGGCTTATGTATTTCAAAGTGAATGAGATAATGATTTAAACTAAGGAAGAGCTGGCATTTTCTTTCACCCCTTTTTACTTGGCAACACACAAACACCAGCTCAGATTGGCAGTCAGTTTGTTCTATTGAGAGAAACTGGGCTCTCCAGCAAAGCCTGTTAGGCCTCCTGGGAATTCATGGGCAACACCAGAAACATCTTTATTTCACCCAGAGTCCAAACAGGGCAGCTATGTCCAGAGTCACAAAAGTTCATGCAAGTTATGTGTCTGCCTGGAGCCTGATTCCCAAGGATCTGTTCAGTAACAGCCAGTGACACAGGTATCTGGTAGCAAGGGATACAGAGGAATACGTGCCTGGCACTTAGCTGCATCTGCTCTTCCTCTAAAAATTTCTAAAATGTCTATTTTTCCTCAGAGGATTTTTTCCCTCTGTAATTAATTACTATGTGGTTGAGAAGATCCACAGTGCTGAAACATATGAAAACAATTAGAAAAGAAGTATAATCATGTGAAACCTATAATTCAGTTTTAAAAAAGTTCATTTTTCAATGGGAAGCACCAAGTCAGAGAAACTCAAATCTCCATAGTATTTTAATTCAGGGGAAGTGAATCTTGGTTCTTATTTTATCCTCTTAAAGACAGAAATCTTGGCTTCTTTGGCAGAGTTTCAATTTAGGGGTAATTAAGCTAACTTAATCATAAACTAAAATAGAAGAAAAAGTTTGTTCTATACTTTTTTACTTAAATGGCAAGTCTAATAAATACTAAGCTCTACATATTTGTTAATCAGTCCTATTTTTTTGTCCCTAGATGATAAGATACCTCCTAATACGTATATTGTTTTACTAGAAGCTTGGGAATTCTAGGTTTCTAAACTCAGGTGAAAATGGAATAAGATGCTCCTTTTTATATACTGCATTAAAAAATAATATAAAGAGGTATTTGAGAATACTTGGGAAAGAAGGATAACAACAAACAATATCTAAAAACCCTTGTTCTTATCTACTTGCCTTCTTCCCTTGCCCATGCCTCTATACTCTCACTTATGAGGGCTGTCCAGAAAAATCTAGCCATAAATGGCACTATTTTTCATGTTTCAAGGCTGATACTCTCTGGACAGCCCTTGTATTTCTACAAACAGACCTTTCTAGCTAAGAAATGGGAGAGGGAAGTATCTTGGTCCTCTTAATGGGTTTAAAGATGTGGTGGCCATAATTCATCTGGATGGCAAAGACAGGCGACCAAGGTTAAAATGTTTTAAGAGACATCAGCATATTTAAATATTTTATATTTTTTGTTTTCTAGATACCAAGAATGGTCTTCTTCATGCTATGCATTTCATTTCAGTTAAGCTATTTTCTGCCACATTAAAAGCAGGATCCCAAATGTGAATAAACTTTCAACTCTGTGTGGCCTACAAAAAGCAAGTGACAAAGACACAGACACGCCAGGCTAGTGGCACGGTATGTATAAAATCTTCAAGAGAGAGCTAGCAGCTGAAAAACCTGTCTAACAAATGAATACTGGGTGTTTGGAGCACTGTGTCACACTACTATTGGGGATGTTCTCTGGCAATATACATAATTTTCACAAACCCAATTTTAAATGTTTTGTCAGAATATCTGGGGTGTGATGACATTAACTGACCTGCAAATTTTCTGCTTAATAGAGCTAAGTTGAACAAAATATATAAAAATTAAGCCAAATAACAGGAAATGTGGACTGAACTAAAATTACCACATAAATATATTTATCAGTCAGAATTGCACTTGTAAACTAACCATGATTCTAGATTTGTACATAGAATGCGATTTGTCATAAAATATTTTAATGTGTTATTATTAGAAATCTCCCAGTTACTGAAGTGGCAGTGTGCACTCATGGAATTTCCAGCCTTTGCTCAAACTCTTTTTTCCCTATATTACTGTGATTCCTGAGCATGATGAGTTAGCTTAATGTAGCTCCCAACTCATCATCCCTTTCATTTTTGGACACTCTAAAGACGTATAGAGGTTCCTCAAAAAATTAAAAATATAACTATCATATGATCCTACAATCCCACTTCTATATTTATCCCAAAGAATTGCAATCAGAATCCTGGAGAGATATAGCACACTCATGTTCACTGTATACTATTCACAATAGTCAAGATGTGGAACAACCTAAAAGTCCATCAACAGATGAATGAACAAAGAAAATGAGTATATACATATAATGAAATATTATTCAGCCTTTAAAAAGAAGGGAATTCTGCAATATGTGCAATGTGAATGAACCTTGAGGTCATTATAATGAGTGAAATAAGCTAGTCACAAAAAACATATTGCATAATTCCACTTATATGAAGTTATCTCACAGTCAAATATGCAGAATCACAAAGTAGAATGGTGCTAATGGGAAGTTGCTAATCAATGGGCATGACATTTAAGTTAAGCAGGATGAATAAATTCTAGAGATCTGGCATACAGCATTGTGTCAATAGTTAACAACACTGTATTGTACAGTTTAAAATTTGTCAGAGGGGAGATCTCATGCTAAGTGTTCTTACCACAATAAAATAAATATTTTTTAAAGAGAAAAAAAATGGCAAAGGATACGAGACACTTTATGGAAGAGGAACCCTAGTAGCCAATACACATAATATGATAGTCAACCATATTAGTAATCATGGAAAACACTAATTTTTAAAAGTAAGATTTTTTTTTTAACCAAGTAGAGTGGCAAGTTTTGAAAATTATAAAAGAGAAAAAAGATGATAGTGTTTGGTAAATTTTAGCTTGAAAAGTTTACAGATGTGATAAAAATGAAAGTATGTGTCAAAGATATTAATTTTTTTTGTAAATTTCATTCTTTTACCTGTATCACTTATAACCTACTGTCACTGGGTCCTAAATTTGAAAACAGAAACAGGAACTTTCTGAAAAATGTTACATGGTAAGGGGTTATTATTCATTTTTGTGTTCTTAACATCTAGCTTGCTCTCTGATACAAGCAGATTATGTTAAAAAAATGTGTCTGACAAGGTCTTTGAGCCCAAATTGAAAGAATATCTAGATTTGTTTTTGTTTTTAAGATTCTAAAACATTACTTTTCCTTATTTCAGAAACCCAATGAGCTGTTTTTAACACAAGCATGACTTTATGTTAGAGTTTTCTAGAAGCACATACATGTTTAGGATAGACATACTTAGCTGTGGGATTACAGACAAGGAAGAAGCATATCCTTGGTTTTTAATCAATACAAAGCTACTTTAGGATTTAACCCATAGAAATCAATGCTGGACCTTTCAGTTAAGACCTAGACCACAGCAATAACCATACACAGAATTATACAGAAAAATGAAAAATGTTCCATTAAATATGTGGGAGGCAGATGTGTTACTGTGGTTAGAACATCTGAAACTGGCCACCAGGTAAGCAGTAACCAGCTCTGAGACTGGCAAGCCATTTACTATCACAGATTCTCAGTTTACTGTTCTTGAAAATGGGTATGTCACATCTCTCTTAGGATTAAATTAAACAGCAAGTAGCAAAGGAATTTCAATTGTCAAATTGTTATGAATTTCAATTCATCAAATAAATTTTGGTCTCACTATTATTTCTTAGGATCTTTGTGATTATTATGTGAGAAAAATTAACCAGCTTCTCAAAACACTAAATAAAACTGTAGACCTATATAGTTTTCTGTAACTGACTGCTGAAGGTCTCCATTTCACATGTAATATGAAGCCAACAGGACTGTGTACTAGTGCCTTTGTTACAATTAAAAGGAGTAATTACTCCATTCTTGGTTTTTGAATCAACATGTTTTGGGACAAAGGAAGTAAGTGAATTTTTGTAAACCAGCTACTCTTTCTAAAGAGTGTACTCTTTATTTCAAAGGAACTGTTTTCTAGTGAAGAATAAAGTTAGATAAGAGCCATTTAGGAGTAGTGCAAAAATTAACAGGCCATAAACCATTGAAAACTAAAATGTTATTAGGTTAATCCTGTAGCTCACAAATGACTGACCACAAATGACTTGGACAAGGTCTAATCAAGCAGCAAGAAGCTCACTGTTTATTCACCTCCATTTAAAATAACCAACTTAGGCAGAACATGCCCAAGGGCAGAAACTATTAATTATTTCTATTTGCTCCAAGAAGGGAATAGTGATGCAACAGGAAAAGCAGGAAGTGGAAAAACAAAATGGAAACTCCAACTAGTCAGACAAGATTCCAAACCCCAAGGCATGCACAAAGCCAGCCAGGCCAGCCCTCAGCCTGCTGAGCTAACCTGGCAAAGCGCTGTGCTGCTGGCGTGACCTTGATTCCAGCTTGCTCTAGCCTTCTGCGCTTTTGGATTTCAGCAGCATCTTTTACTAAAGACTTGGAAACTGATGCCACTGCAGCACCCTCTGGAGGAAGCTGCTCCTTACCACTGCAGGTGGGTAATTTTAACCCACCATCAGAAGGCTTCCTACCAGGATCCATTTGGCCAACTGGGTCCTCTTCACAAGGAGACCCCGCTTCACTTCCTTCTTCTTCTGTTGTTTCAGGATAGCTAGTGAGTTGAACAATATTGTTTACCAAACTAACAGACTGCACTGGGGAGCAGACCACATGTTATCTCCTGGTCATTCTGATATTACTTTCCATTTAAAAAGAAAACAAGCCATAGCATACAATATGATCCTGGTAATGTGTAGAAAATTAAATTTAGCCATTTATCAATTAATACAGTGCATCCTAATGTCGACATTGATTAAGAGCTATTTCAAAATTGACATTTTACCTTTTCTGCTGGAAATGGTAAATGTTCTGTTCAATAATTAAAACTTTTCATAAAATGCTTGTTTAATGGAAAGATCATATATAATAAAGGCAGACTATTGGAAACAATCATGCAATAATCAGGGAGGTTTAGGTGAAAGTATTAGAGTGGACTGTAAGTTCCTTTTATTTACTATAAGGTGCTTGAAGGCAGGACTCTATCTTATTTACTATTGGGTCCCCAGTACCTAAAAGATAGCACCTAGAATGTAGTAGATGCTCAATAAATACTTGCTAAGTAAATGAATAAATACAAAAAAAATATAATCAGAGATTAGGGAAACTATTTCTTGTTTCTTTAAAGAGGTGAGAAGTCCAATGTATGTTGTATTTATTATGTTTTCACATGTGATTTTGAAGCATGTTCCATGCCTCCCTTACATATGTGAAGTTGTACCTAGATAAGCATTTGTCTCAGTAAAAATCTTTTTGCATAATGATAAGTTTTCTTGCACTTAATATAAATAACAGGAGTAGGAGTCAGGCAGTCTCCACTGAAGAACATGGAAAAAAATTTGTTCTCAATGTTCTGTCAGTAGTACTAATTTCAGAATTCTGCTCATTAGACAAGTATTTGTTGAATACCTACTGTGTGCCAGGCATTGTTCTAGGTGTCTTCATGAAGCTTATGTTCTATCATGACAATCTCTCTCCAAACATTCATTCTACCACCTCCATTTGTAATCTTGCATCCAAATTCTGAAATAGTAATTTGAGCTCACTTGTGTATAGAAGCTATACACACTCACATTCAAGCCAGGATGGGAGTAGCATAGCTCCGGTCTTACCTGAAGGTCCTCTCCCCACCCAGAGGGGTGATGGTTGTGCTCCAGCTCTTCCGATATTCCTCTCGCTCTGCTTTCTTCTTTCTCAGAGGAGCAGGAACATAGGCTGTCTGATTGCTTTTATTCGGGAGGTACTGGTTAAAAGGCACTGCTGATTTTGGCTCACCATGGGAAGTCCGCCTGGCAGACATGTCATCCTTCTTTACATCTGGCAGCTTCCGATGTGGCAAGTCTGATTCAGAGTCACTGCCCCTCCCTGATAAAGAGAGGATGGGTCCTGAGAATTGTGTTGGGCTTGCAGAGTTCTTGATGGCATGTATACAGTATTAGAGATGTGGTTAAATCTGTGGCTTAGGGGGATTCCTTCCTCAAATTATTCACATACAAATTTTAAGTATCACTCTAAATTAGTCTAATCTGGGAAAAGCTCTCAATTCTAATCAGGGAAACAAAAAGTCAAATTAAAAAAAAAAACCAGAAGTAAGCTTAACTCTATCTGAGAATTATAATTAACAATACATTTGCAATAGTACTATTTGCCTGCTCAAATTTTGTAACTCTCAAAAAAAATATAACCAATGGAGTTCTTGCTGAGCACCTGTTTTTCCATGTCTTATACTGTGTTATATATTCTGATAAATAAAAATTTAAAAAGATTTTGACTTGGAGGTACCTTTCACCAACCCATGAAATACCTAAAGAGTAGTTATAATCAAGGAGCACAGGCATGTAAGCACTATAAAAATTCAGAAAAGTGACCAATTCATATTATAACCAAGGATATGCCTTCCAGGAAGTGGTTTGAGTTATAATAGATGTATATTCCTCTTTATTAGAGCCCTTTTTGGTACCCATTGCTAGAAGCAAACTTTTTCCCTGTGAACCCTATGGCCCAGTGATCTACTGGGGGTGCCAAAAAAAGTATACGCATTTTAAGAAATGTTATTTATGTGTTACTTTCAAAGTTGAATTGAGTTATGGTAGCAATCTGTAATATGACATTCACTCAAAAGATGGCACTAATCAAATAAATACTAGTGTCACCATGCAACAGGAAGGACAATCAAAGAAAATGACAGAAGCATGGTTGTTGTTCTAGGAGCACAAGACCATTTTGAAATGGTATTTGAAATTCAAGAACATTGTGTAAATTTTCCCATACTCTACGGACTTAACACTTTTTGACTTCTATCTACAGGAGACTTTAAAGGATGTGGCATACCACAGAAAACCGGCTGTATTGGGAAGAAACTGAAGCAGCATGCTCAGTGATATAAGTGGACACTTCGGTCAAGGTTACTCAAGTAGTAGTAGTTCACTGTAATCAGAAGTGTCTGTACACTGATAGTAACGATTTTGAGTACCTCTTGTAATTATGGAAGTCAAACATGACTTTCATTCATCTTTCGTTATTGGTATATATTGAGTAATGCAATTTTAGTACAGTTTATTTCCTTTCTTAAAATGTGTATACTTTTTTTTGGGCACACACTGTATTTTTCCCTTTTGTCACATTTTACTTTCTACCTTATATTTTGAGAACAAGGGCTTTATATTATGTACAGTACTTATCACATCTGTCTGATGAATAATTGAATTGATTTGGCTTAAAGAGTGTTTCAGGCAACACAAAAGCACAGTTTGCCAATATTAGTCTTTCATTGGGGAATAGCCCCAATAATTAATTATATTGTATCCTTGTTTCCTGAGTCTCATATTACCAGATTTCTAAGATCTAAAGAGTGATTCTGTCATTAAAACAAAAACTACTATTTAGGTCACCACCATTTTAATGCTGGTTGAAAACTCTTAAATCAATGAGAACATTGAGACTATTCAACTCCATATAGAAAA
Source organism: Lyroderma lyra (assembly GCA_004026885.1). Classification (NCBI taxonomy): domain Eukaryota; kingdom Metazoa; phylum Chordata; class Mammalia; order Chiroptera; family Megadermatidae; genus Lyroderma; species Lyroderma lyra. The sequence continues at coordinate 145,113 of PVJL010003106.1, forward strand.
TTAGCTGTTTACACTTGTGAAAAGAGACTTAAACTAAGAGTGAAGAGATGTGGCAGCCTAGCAGAATGGGTAATTTACAAGGTATTAAGTTAGATCCACTTCATGTTGAGCTCTGACATTCAGTAGTTATGAGCCTCTGAATTTCTTACTTCACCACTTTACACCTCAGTTTCTCAATATGCAAAGTGAGGATAATAATACCATCTACTTCATGGGATCAGATACATATAAAACTATTTGTACTTGGCCCACAGTAAGTGCTTAATAAATGCTGGCTATGCTTTATGTCATAGTTCTGGATCTTTCAATAATGAGATGTGGGTTCCTAGGCTTGTCTCTAACATACTTGACTGTCCTTTCATATAAAATAAGAATGAAATGATTTGCCCTGTAGATGAAATGATTTAATGGCTTTTAAAAGATGGTAAGAGTTAAAAGCCTTGACCATAAACAAGTTGTCCATTGTTGCAGATAAAATATTCAGTTTATGAATTATTCATGCCACTTGCTTGCAGTCTTCCTTCTGAAGCTTTGACCATTTCATTACATGTTAGTTTTTAATTTGTAACTTAGCTTTCTTTCTACCCCAAGTCTTTTATCAAGTACTCTATATCTACCCCAGTATCACAATAAAATGTTTAGAGCCCTGTAATTTGAACATTAATACTATTTTACCTTGCCAAGCTCTTAGATTTGTTTCCCTATTTAATATTATCCCCATTTTACAAAGTTGGAAATAGAGGCTTGCTGGTTAGTTAACAGTTAGAGACTCTGATTTTTGTTCTTCGGATTCCCAGCCCAAAATTCCTGGGAAAAATGTCCTCTGCTTAAAGCATCCTGACTTAGGGGAAGCATTGCATTTTGTTGAATAAATGAATAAAAGAAAATGATTGTTCAATCAACTATGAAGGCTTAGCAATGGATTAGAATTGTCTCGATTGTATAATCTTAAAATCTATGAACCTTAGTTATGTACAACATCTAAAAAACTATATACATACACACACACACACACACACACACACATATATATATATATTTATATTTATATTATATATATATTTATATAATGTACTGAGCAAAAGTCTCAAGATAGGTTGTTTAACACATAAACAGATCACCCTTTTTATTTATTTAAAAATTAAAAATGTTTTTATCAAAGTCTGATCTTTTCTTTACACAGGGCTACATTTCTGTCCTTCATAGCAAATAGGACATGTTTCTTAAAATATCTTTGCCATATAAACACCTAATACTCTGCTTTTTAACCTTCCTCTAGCACTTTAACTTCTCTCATTCCTATTTCTTTCTCTTAACTCATCAATTTTATATAAAAGATCAGAATATTCATTTAAGAAAATACATCAATTTATAAAATATGTTCTTAATTTTAAAATATCTGAGTGGAAGTATTCATGTTTTCTCTTTAATTAAGCTCATTAAATGGACTCAGAGGGAATGACAGTGAGGGTGGGAAATAAATTGGCACCTATCTAAGCAAAACAGATTGTCTGAATCAACCCTGGGGACCCAGAGCATCCTTATTCGGTAGCTCTTGTGTCCAGCTCATAGAATCATGGGACCTCTAATGAGTGTGGCTCTTGATTGTCCCTATTGAATCGATTAGTGGGCCTCAATAAATATAAAATTAAACCTCTCCATATTGATCCAATATGGAGCTGGAGAGTTTTATGGTAAGACTTTTCCTAATTGATTAGAAGTCCTAGGAAATAAACTTTCAAGACTAAAAAAAAATTCTTCTAAATTTGAAAGTGTCTATCAGGACTAGCAATCTTCTTGATTAGCATTAGCATCATTTAAAAAGGTCTACCATAGGGGGTTCCCTGGTGGTGTAGTGGCTAGGCTTCGGTGCTCTCAATGCTGCAGCGTGGGTTCAATTACCAGCTAGGGAACTACCCCCCGCCCCCAAAAAAAAAAAAAATAAAAAGATCTACCATGAACTCTAAGGAAATCCAACATCTATGTTGATAAAATCACACTAACATTTTTTAGGCAGGTAAAAAAATGTGCAGCTTTTCTTTAAAAACATCATTAGGTCTTGATTAGTTTATAAGAACTGAAGCCTGAGGGTATCAAGCTGATTGGTGAAATCTGTGTGTAAGATACTCTTTCATGGATGTTGTTTTATGAAGCTCAATTTCATGTTATTCTTTAGATGGAAAAACATTAATAAAAAGACTAGCTATCAAGTTTAATTGCTGCAAATTAAATTGTGCCTACACAATAATAATATTAGCAGGCACCATCTTAAATCTCTTCTAGGTGTGATTTGTTATAAACTCTGGTATCTGGTGACAGACTAAATAAAGACTCTACATTACTAGTTATAAAAAAACCAAGATGAGGAAAATAATATATATTTTTTTAAACAATCAAAATAATATGACTAAAATTGTTTGGAAAAAATAGGTTTTGTAAAAGTAAATCTACCTTTGAGTTAAGTTAAAGCTCGATTAGATCATGCACTTGGTACTGTAACTTCTAAAACTATGGGTGGCACTTAAGGGGTTACATAAAATTTTAGAAATGTTTTTCAAGCTACTCACAATGTACCATGGAATTCTTTAGGAGTCACATACTTTGTGGTCCTGAGGCTAATCTGTTTGTTAGAAAGTTTAAGTACTAAACTAAAGCATTAGTTCAAACATTGTAGAGTTTAAGAAGTTCTATTAGGCAAACAAAGAAATATGGGTAAATTAAGCTTAAGAGTATAAATTTTGGATACACAGTTCTCAAGGTTAACATTGTTATACTTCTTATGGACAGTGATTTTTGTCACTTACCAATGTAAGGAGGAAAACTTAAGCTCTCTAAAGCTCATCTGTAAAATACAGTAAGAAATAGTGACTCAAAGCCCTGTAGGAGGACTAAATGAGATACTATGTGAGTATCTCATAATCTGTGCTGAGGGCTACATGAGATATTAGAGGTCGAGTAATTAACTTGGACCTGAACACATTAAATATCCACATATTTTAGTAACAGAATTTTATAACTGTAAGGAATCTTTTAGATATATAAGATTATTTTTATCTTGGAGAGTAGGCTTAAGTCTCTAGAAATATTAGCCTCAAGAGACACATTTAAAAAAATACTAACAAAAGTTCCCCACCAGCATTAGTGTCTTTCTGAAAGTTTATACATGCAGAACAAAGCCATCTCCCCTCCCTAAAAGTACAAAAGTGTAAGATACTAATGTAAACAGCTTCTGCAAAACACGCATTAAATTTATATCAGGTTGCATGGCCATACATTTTTGTAAAGAAAAAAAAATGATTTCTTACAGATGATATTAAATTCATGGGATTTAAATCAAATGCAGCCTCAGATCAGGCAGTCTGGGTTGTGTACTATATACATTAACAGCCACCTTCATTGTTCTGGTCAATGGTCAGGTATCATATGCATCAAACAGATTGCCAAAATCATGTCAATTAAAGTTTCACTTCCAGTTTGCTGAAAGTTGATCCACTTTCACTTATATGGTGTAGTACTCACTCAGATATTTCCCTTCCTCATACCCAGAGTATATAAACCTTTGCACACTTTATGAGCTAATGGTCTGCATAGCATCTTGATTCACTAAGACCAAGGGAGGAATGATGTCACACATTTTCCAACAGAAGATATGCTCACTGAGGCAATATTCCAATATACTTCTGGCAAAGCCAACCAAAATTCTAAGGACTGTAAAAAACAACATTAAAAGATTTTTCTTCTGCCAATGTAGAGTTACCAGTTTCTGCCTTCTTAGTGCCAATACCTCTGCTGGTGACAAGGCAGCCCTTGTTAATGTTTAATTCTAAGATGTGTAGTTTAGTAAGGCTCCAACCTACCATCGCTGCTTCCCCTAAGGACCACATCCGGTGAAGGTGTTTGCCGGGAACGGGAGCCAAAGGAATCCAAGCTGTCAAAGGAATCATCTCTGCCATGTCGAGGTGGAGAGAGAGAATCACTGCGCTCAGAATCCCAGCAGTCGATGTAGCCACTGTCTCGGATACTACGTTTAGGACTTTCAATGTCATCAGTCTCCTGTTCAAAAATAAAACAAAAGGATTACAGACATTACAGCAACAGATATTGAGCCTGCAAGATCAGAAAAATGAGCCTCCAGTGGTCTCCCCAAAATCCTGTATCTAGTGTCAATATTGACAGGTTATGGCACCAGTTATCTAATGACTATCATCTACAAGCCAACATTTTATTCTTTAACCCTTCCCTGCTGTAACTTTGCTGATGAGAAAAATCACACACTAAGGAAAAAAAACAAAAACAAAAAACAAAAAACCCAGTAATTCCTATTACACATGGTTTTAAAAATAATCAAAGAAATTAAGAATAAAAGAGCATCAACTTTGGATTTACAACAATACAGTGACATATGAAAACAGAAATAAAAACTAAAACCTTAACCATAACCCGTCCTTCAGAATCCATAACTGCATACGTGTTCTGGGACAGAGCCCCTAGTTTAGCTGTGCAACTGCTCCTGTTCATGCCATCTGGGAAATACACACAGCATTTGCTTTTGCAAAAGCATCAGATCCATAAAATCCTCGAGCAGCATGCTTCCATCTCCTGCTACCTTGAAAGGAAATTCCTGCTCTGAAAGGGAGCTGTCTTTCTGAGCCAAAAAGGTTAAAAAAAAAACGCAATGAAAAATATGCAAAATGCTTTTCCTGATGCCTCAGAAGAATCCAAGCATGCTCTCGCTCTTGGCCAGCTCTTGGCGCTGGGGGAGCTGAAAGCACTTGTGGCTGACCCACATGTTCAGAGCAGTGAGAACAATAGCTGTCTTTGACAGCCTGTGATTATAAATTCTTTCCAGCGCAAGCAGCACATACTAAAACACTGAAACTACAGCAGGAGAAAGGTCAGTCAAAGCCATCCTCACCCTCATATTATAATAAAAGCCCTGTTCCCACCAGTGTCTTAACATTAATTACAATAGTCCAGGCCGATGAAAACAAAAATAACTCTGGTCACTCAAAGATAAACCTCAATTTAATCTCTCCCAGACTGTTGCTTAAAATTGAGGCTGTGCATTATATTGGCAGAGGGGCATGTTCTCCTCTGCAAAGACTGGAATGTCACACTGTGGGTTTCCTGGGATGCTCAAGAAAGTCCCCTTCACATTCCCAATAGAAATTTAAAAAAATAAATACTTTTTATATTAGAGATTTTTAGAAACTGTCTACCCTGGCTAATATGTCTGCTGGAGACAATGCCTTTGAAGAAAGAACCTTCGCCAGCTGCTTCTATCAATTATATCCAGATACTCTGACACAATCCCCAGATGGAGGCACTTTGAGAGGATGGAGTGGATGTAATTCACAAGGCACACACAGGTTTTGCATGAAGAGAAGTGGGTAGGAGAGAGCAGAAGGGCAGGGTTGAGAGGCATACCCTGCAGTCTCCACAGAGGACCTGGTTAGTGTCCCTGAAAAATAGGTTGTCAAGTGGCCTGGGTCAATACAGCTGACATGACTCTCCAGAGGAAGGTAGAAATCCCAGTTATGGAAAGTAAGGTAGTTTACTTGTAGGTCAGAAGTTAACCAGCACCTGAATAAAAGCGAGGCCTGACTAGATGGAAAAGGAAGAACTCATGATTAATAGAAAAGTATAGATTTAAATTGGTTATGGTTTCATATTTAATTTCATTGGAAAGCCAAGCAATTATCTTGGATTATTTATTCACTGAGGATAGGCCAAATGCTTAAAAATGAAGTTCACTTTTATTGAACACTTACTACATTTCTGGGGCTATGCTTGATGCTTTTTATATATTATCTAATCCTCACACATCCTCCCTCAATGATGTGGTTACCATTGTCCCCATTTTACAGAAGAGAAAAGTAACTATTAGAGAGGATAAGTAACTTAACTGAGGTCACATAGTAAGCAGCAAAGCTGTGATCCCAACACAGTCCTCTGTTTCTAAATCCTAAGGTAAAAATCTAACAACATTTGATCAACTTTGGTGTAGTTACAGCTGCCCCCATCAGTATCATTACCTCTTTCAGTGACTGGACACTGCTTCCTTACTCTGTGGGTGATGCTAACCTGAATAATGTCCCTTCACTAAATGTTTATGTCTAGAATACCAAACTACAAATATAGCAAAAGAGAGGCAATTTAGGGCAATTTAGAGTAGGTTAAGAGCATGTCTTGGAAGTTCGACTGTCTGGGTTTAAATCCTAGCTCCACATCTTGTCAGCTGTATGATGTTAGCTCAGTTATTTTCACCTCACCCAATCTCAGTTTCTCTCATTGTAAAATGGCGCTAATAACAACACTTATTTCACAGGATTGCTGGGATGGTTAAATGTTTCTGTATAGAAAGCATTCAGAAAAATGACAGACCTATATTAGGTGCTGAAAAAGTATTAGCTATGGTTATAATTATTACTATGTATTCATTTGGGTATGTAGATATCAATACATAAACCATACAACATTTATAAATGTAGTTAAAGATAGAACCTTATATATATATACATTGATACTCTTCTCTCTCCTTTTCCATTTATATCCCATATCTAGATGCCTTAGGCCCAATTTCCCAATAGGGAGAGCCCACACTCGGGGAGTTGAGCCACTGGTTGCATCCAGAAATGACATAATTTTACAAACTGCTTGGGGCAGCATTATAAAGCTGGATTTTATACAGAAAGGCTCTTGCAAAGGTCCAAATATTCCCCCATGCCTACTCTACAAACCATAGGAGAATAGAAAGGAAGAAAGAGAAAATCAACATGCTTTTTGGAACTTCAGCTGCTTTCTCACAGCTAATTATGGGGAAATAAAACCAAACCAAACCAGAAAGGTCATTCTGTGTATGACTATGCAGAAAGCCAAGAATGAAACCCCAGATCAAGTGAGAGCTGGAAGCTGAATGGTATGGCTCATATGAAAAGTGAAAAACCAGACCACCCATGCCATCCTTGTCCAAGCTGGTTTCTGGGATCCTTGGGGTGAAGCAAGAAGCTGATTCTTCAGCCAGAAATAAAGATGAATGGGTGATTTTATTGGATTCCATCAATTTACCTAAAGTTAAGCTTTTGGGGGAGATTAGAAGATATAAGACAACACAAAGGCTAGCACAGTCTAAAATCTTTCTTGGTGTCTAGTTATGTCATTTGTGTTTTCTACTTAGCCCAGTAGGATTCTGCCTTCTACAAAGAGTACTCCAGGCAAGGGAGATAAGACTCAAATCTGTCCATTGTGCTAATTGCTAGTTGTTCTAGTAAAAGCATGTTAATAAATTGAGTGAGAACCACTAGCTCCCACACATTTTTGGATTATTTCATTCAACTGTTTTCTTCTTTTTCTCTTTTGGCAGAGATGAGAATCAGCTAGGGTTGGTACATGACTTATGGTATCTGAGAAACTCCAGATGCCTCTGTTTTCTCCAGATGTCAATCAATGTTTTCTGCTTCCTTTGTGATTTGTTTATAAGGTGGCTACATTCTATTCTGAAGAATTTTCAGGTTCTATTTTTCCATCTTGATGACCCATGTCCACCCACCACATTCTGGTTGGGGAAGCTATTCATTCTACTGATATTTACTGAGTATCTTCTATGTGTCAGGCACTGTCATTGTGCTGGGGACACAGCATTCTGCAAAAATGATAAATACCCTATCCCCATGGGCCTTATATTCTAGTAGGGAAGACAAAAAATAAACAGAAAAATGAATGAATACAAAGTTGGGTAAATATCATTGTGAAATAAAGCAGCTTAAGGGAAGAGAAGTTGATAGCAGTTGCTATTTTGGGCTTGTCCATCATGTTTCCCCTGCTTTACCTCCTTATTCTGATTAGCATTCCTCACCTCCTGAAACAATAGTGGCTTAGGCCCATCATGGTACCCCTTGCCTCTGGTCACAGTGTCTAGTGTAGGAATAGGACCCATACTGGGCCAGAGTACAACCCTAGGAATTCGATAGCTGGGACCAGGGTAAAGAATTTCCTTGTAATCCTGGGGATGCTGTTGGCTATGTTCTTTGATGTGAGGGAATGTTTGCCTATTGCAGGAGAGAATGAGTTCAAGGTCAAGGAGAGATAGGAAGAAATGAGGGAAAGACATAGAGAGGAAGAACCTATACTGTCGATTTTCTAATTCAAGTCCGAGATCTCTAGGGCTACCCTCATCCCTATGGTTTTTCTCCCTTCGATCTCAATATATTCTTAGTAATTCCCCTTTGTTTCAGTTTAAGTGTTACCTCCTTTGGAAGACCTCCTCTGACATATCCAGGATCAGTGAAAGGACATTGTCACTATGCTTTCAGAGACCTTTTGTATATGGCAATAGCAGCATAGTATGAATACTTACTATATGCTGGACGCTTATGCTAAGGGCTCTACATGTGTTCCTTATATATAGTAATAGCAGCCTAGTATGAATACCTACTTATGTGCCAGATGCTTATGTTAAATGCTCTACATGTGTTACTTGTATTATGGAACTTAACAAGTTACATCATAGTTAATAATTTGTATGCACATTTCTCTGACTAGAAAAATGAATATAAAAAATTTCTAGCTAGTCTGTTTTGTGAAAGGTAAAATTTTAATTTCTCGATTATTTCAGCCTGTATATGTGCAGAAGAGATGACTGTGATTCCTTTATTATCTGTTCTCCTTTTCTTTTCTATTGAAAATACCCACAGTTTTTAGCTAAAATAAAATCTACTCTTTCCAAGTCTTCTTTCCTTGCAGCTAGGTATGGATGTATGACTTCCCAGAACTGTGTATAAAGGGAGAATGTAGGCTCTTCATGTCCTCATCCCTCCTTTCTCCTGATTCAAATGTGGACATAATGGCTAGAGCTTGAGCAGCCATTTTGGACCAGTAAATGAGAAGCCATAGGTTGAGTATGGTGTAGCAAAAAGATGGAAAGGGACTGGGTCCCTGATGATCGTCAGCCCATACCAGTCTTGAACTGCTCATGTCTAGACCTTACTTACGTGACTTCAGAATAAAATTCTACCTTATTGAAGCTACTGTTAGGGTTTTCTGCACTTCCTAGCTGAACCCAATCCTAACTGACAAAATGAAATAATATGTATGCTAAATAAACTAATATTTCTATGTCCTGGATAGACCTGTGAAGTTTAGATAAATTATTCTCTAGTTTATATAGAAATATGGAACTGCCACAGCTGGTCATTTTAGTTATGTTTTGCCTAGTGATACTAATACTCTCCCATGTCCTGTAATATTATCTATATTCATTAAAAAAGACAACAGCTGTTCATAACAAGCCATTTCAAGGCAGTTGAAATAACCAACTGTCTCAATACAAAGGGAATCTAAGAGAGTTAAATCAATAGCTTCTCAGATTACAGAGGAGCTGGACTAGTGGTAGGAAATGTTAATAACTAGAATAAATCAGATTCCAAGAGATTCCAGAAAGGGAACTGTGAGGCAGAGCTTTTTTTAGAGATGGGTTCTAAAAAGATGACCCATCTCTCATTATTCAAGTCTAAATTTAATACAAAAAGTTTAGATTTTACAAATCCAGACTGGATCTATATCAGCTTTATACTTTCTTTAACAATAGCATTAGATGAAAAATTAAAGAACAAATAAGAGTTAAGACTAAGAAACAACATGTTGTGTTTAATAGAGTGGATATATTTATTTTATTTTTCAAAAAATTTAGCTGTAAAAACTTTGTTTAAATCTAAAAAGACAAAAAGAGATGACTATAAAAAGACAGGAAGATGATATATCAAAATATATCTGTAGCAGAACAATTACTTTTAAATTTATTTTTTCTCCTTGTTTTGTTATTTTCTCAAATTTTAAACATAAATAGGTATTTTTAAATTAAGATATTGCTAGTATGTGAGTTGAGAAAAAAATACAAAATACATTTTAACATAACTTTGCACCAAAAACATGCATTGCATAACAATAATAAAAACAGAGACCATTATAGAAAAAAAAACAACTTTGTTTATATATGAGGGCTGTCCAGAAAGTATCCAGCCATGTAATATGAAAAATAGAGGCATGTATGGTTGGATTTTTTTCTAGACAGCCCTCATATTATCACCAATTTAAAAGGCCTATTCTTTTATAAATATGTGAGCCAGACTGGATCAAAGGAAATGAGAAGAACTATGGGAGCTATTAGCTTTAATTTAAGGAAACAAGAATAAATTATTAGAGCAAATTATTAAAAAAAATTGTAAAGCATGGAATGTCTCCCAGTGAGGTCTCATTAGTGTCTTTAGTTTGCATGTTAGAGAAAAATGAAGAGCAAGGCCGTAATTGATTTATAGCACAATGTGGGCTTTATCCAAAACCCATGGATGCTACTAATTACAAAGAGCCTTACTTATTCAATAAGGCTGGTTGGGTGAGGTTTCTTCAGGTATTACTATATCCTAGTACTTTGAATGAGTTAATCTATATTGTTGAACCTTAAAAAGGGTCACACAGGCATGTACACATAAAACATCCCACTGTTTCCTTGACAAATTCCTACCTTTGGCCTGTCTTTCCCATAATCAAGTAAACAAATAAAGCTTTAAATATTGTTAAAAATGTTTTCCAAATTTCTAGCTCATTCAAATATAATGACCATGAAATCAGAGCTTGTCTAGAGTGGATGCCCAGGTAAGAACTTAGCTAATGCTACTTCACCCATACCAAGGTCCTGATGAGTATTCAAAATGACCTTTAGAATGAAAGTGCAGAGCAAGTCTTCATTTTTGCATAATGCTGTATTGTTTAATTCAGGCATTATGCCTCAAAGAAAATAAGCACCAAGCTCTTTGGCATACAAAGCAATATACATTGAATTTGGAATTAAAGTTGGATGAGCTAATATCTCTCATTTTCCATAGGGTATAAAAGTTCAGGTAAGCATGGGATGCACAAGGTAAATATATAATTGGTAAGGATGTCATTGGTAAGACAAGTGATTGTTTCCTTGAGTGCATGAAATTTTTGGCCTGTGTAATTCCACCACACAGAATTGAAATGATCTTAAAAACAAGTAAATGTGTTACTTTCCCAACTTGTCTAAGCCTCATGGGATAAAAAAGAAAAGCCAAATTACCTTTCTCATCTGAGCCAACAAGCCTTCAAACTCCTTCAAGTTCAGTGCTGTTCCACTATAGGATGTATAGCTATTTGCTGCTTTTCCCAGCCAGTAAATGGTAACTAATACCTGTGAAATGAAACCACACACAAGAGTAGAAGAATTTTCCCTCAAAAATTACTTTTAAACTAAGGAATCAATAATGATTCCACTAACAGGAAAGCAGGAAAACAAGGATGTGCAACACTGATTTATGAAAACAACCATTCATGAGGTATCCATTAAATGTAAAATTATTTTAATAAAAACTTATGCTGTATCAGTGAACACAAACATGATTCAGTAGTCAAAATAAGACTTCAGTTTTAGGAAGAGTTCATCTGTAAGACTGCAAGAAGGGAAAATAAATTGTCTAAAACTATTTTTGTATAATGAAATATTCAAATATTCAAAATTAGGAAGCACAATTTTTCAGAAACTGTGGAGTCTTTAGCCAGACAAGCAATGAACAGGTTGTCAATTCCTTTTGGTAGAGGTGCTTTTAAAGGCCTACAGTTTCTACTTGTGGGCAAATAGTTTCTGCTAAGACCAATAGCAAAAATCTGAGGAGTGATAAAGGTTAATTAGTGGTTCCCAGCACAATATCAATACAATATATTTAATTAAAGTCAGAAAATAACAATGTAATAAAAATATGATTTGTAGATACCTTGCTTTGAGGTACAGGTCAATTTTGATTAATCTGAGATGGGAAATGTTTAGCCTGGACAAGGTTATTGCCTATTAAATTATCTTGAATGTTTAAGAATGTCTATGAATATTTAAACATCTGAAGCTACAGTCCTAGTTTATTTTGATCTGTCTTTCCAAAAAAAACTGTCCACAAAAGAAAATTCTCTTTACATTGATGTTCTCATAAAAGTCTGCAGAGGTTGGCTGAAGATGAATCCTTAACAGGAAATTATTGGGATCTGAAGCCTATGGAAAAGCTTAGACTATTATTTTACTTTTACATTCAGTCTTACTGCTTCAACCAGGGTGGGAAGCACTTATTGTACCTCCCTTCACTAAATAGGCCAGAAAATGCTTTGGAGAATGTGATATGTATATATGAGGTTAGATGGCAACAGGCCCAAAATATGGTGCCACCAATGTTATGGTGATTCAGTTTTCTACCTCTGTGGGAAAATTTTACTTGAGAAATCCTTCCAAACTTGCAGGAAGTCTTTTTTTTTTTTTTTTTTTTTTTTAAACTGGTTGCTTACAAATAAATGTCCAGGTAATAGGCAATTAATTCCAAATGTCAGGACATTAACTAGAATCATAAAATAATTAACATGTGCTAAAAGTATAAAACTATCTTAAAAGGTATAATAGGAGAATGAAAAAAAAAGAACTATTTTATTTTAGATGATAGGTTTTCTGATTTGTTTAAAATTTAATGATGAAAAATAATATATTGCCCTAGTTTCATAGTGAAAGAAAAAGAAAATAAGAATGAGCATGTCAATCAAATAAATAGCACCCTGGAAATTTAAAAAGGGGTTGGGGGAGTGTCACAGCTAATTTTTCTATTTTCTATGTAGAAGTTCATTTCTTACTTCTCAATTTAATCTTAAAATATAAGAGCACTAATATACTTGCCTTTTGAAAATAAGGTCTAACTCCAAAAACCTGACTTTGGGAAGTAGTAATAAAAACTCAAATGATTAATAGGTGTGTATCCCCCAGTGTTCATCACAGCACTATTCACAGTGATGAAGTCATGGAAACAGCCAAAGTGTCCTCTAATAGATGACTGGATAAGGAGGTTGTGGTACATTTACACAATGGAATACTGCTCAGTCATAAGAAAAGATGAAATAGGGCCATTTATGACAACATGAATGGATCATGAGATCATCATGCTAAACAAAATAAGCCAAACAGAAAAAATAAAAAACTTCATGATTCCACTTATATGTGGAACATAAAATTGAAAGCAACAAAGACAGGGACTCAAAGATATGGTGATGGAAAGAGAACTGACTCTGGGTGATGAACACATAATACAACACATTGACTATGTATTGTAAAATTGTACACCTGGAACCTATGTAAGTTTTACTACCTAATGTCAACCCAATACATTTAACAATAAAAAAAAGATTAATAGGAAAAAAATGCAAAGAGTACAAGCCCATGACAGTCAATACGATTCGTATTATGTTGATCTTTCCCTAAAACAATTTGCCCAACTGCTTAATATAATAATCCCATCTGTGTCTTCCAATGGAAAGGAACTGATATTAGTGCTGACTCAGACCATTTTATGTTTAAAGAAATTAAACCACAAACAGAGCACAGGCTTTTATTTTTCTATTTCTGGATTGAGCACTTATCTAATTAAAGAAAATCCCCTACATCTGCCATGTTTATTTCTATTATAGTCATTAATTATTCTATCAGAGACACACTTGTTTTTCAAAAGAACTCTTGTTAGCAAGGCATTAGTGAAACATAGAACGTATGAACTAAAATTTACACTTGAATCATTAAAGTCAGAAAGAGTAAGTATGGAAAATGAGGTAAAATACTTACATTTTTCAGCTTCCTACTATAATCAAGCCTCCTAATTAAGGAAAAGGAAAAGAAAATATGATCAGAACAGCAGTTTTTTTACTATGAACTTCCCTTAAACATCTATAAGATGTATCTGAAGTTAACTAATATAATTAAATCAGAATATGATTTTTTAAAGGATTATGATTAGTAATTGCAGGTACTAAATAAAATTATTTAGAAAACATTTCTAAAGTCCCATAGTGCACCTCAAAAAGGTGAATGCTTTGTAACATCTGGAAAATAAAAGATTCCATTTAAACCCAGGATTGTTTATATCCATATTCTCGAAGTTTAACTGTTAAAGTTAAATTCTGCTTTGATTATATGTCAAATTGAAATGTGACTACACTTCCAAAATCATTTTCACGTAAGTACTTTTAACAAAGGTCTAAAACCTTAATTAAATAAACCTGGAAACATACGTATAAGAAGAAATACCATACAAATATTTGTTTGTTTGTTTGTTTTTGTTATGGATATAAATTAGTTTGGGGAATTAACCATAAACAAGAAAATATTCATGTTATGTTCAAATATACACACATGCATTCTTGAATATAATAAGTATTTATTCTCAAACTATAAACAAGCTGGTGGTACTTTTTAAATATTCATACAGTGAAATACAAAAATTTCACCCAAATTATTTCAAAGTTCCTTTAACATGGCAACAAATAAATACTAGGAAAAACAAATGCTGTGTTTTTTTTTTTCCACAGTAATTTCTGTTGGGGCAGGGACAAGAAGGAGAATGTAAAGCTATTATATAAGCCAGTCAACAACTTCTTTTTTTTTAATTTATTTTTCTTGTTAGGCTTATTGGGGTGACATCTGTTAGTAAGAATTACATAGATTTCAGGCATACAATTCTAGAGTGTATTGTCAACTTGTTGTATAATAAGTTCATCACCTAATGTGACTTCTCTTTCCATCACCATATTGTTAGCTTCTCCTCCCTCTTCCACCCCTCCCCATTCTCCCATCCCCACCTCACTCATCCTCAAATAAACATTAAACTATTGATTGTGTCCATGGATTAGTTTATTTGTTCATTTTTTTTCTTTGCTGCTTTCAGTTTCATATTCTGTATATGAGTGAAGTCATAAAGTTCTTTGTTTTTTCTGCCTGGCTTATTTCGCTTAGCATGATGATCTTCAGTTTCATCCATTTTGTTGTAAATGGCAATATTTCATCTTTTCTTACAGCTGAGTAATATTCCATTGTGTATATGTACCACAGCTTCTTTATCCAGTCATCTGTCGCAGGACACTTTGGTTGTTTCCATGTTTTGGCCACTGTAAACAGTGCTGCAATGAACACTGGGGTACATAAGTCTTTGTGGACTAAGGTTTTCAAGTTTTTTGGGTAGATCCCCAGAAGGGGGATTGCTGGGTCATATGGAACTCCATTCCCAATTTTCTGAGGAACCTCCACACTGTCTTCCACAGTGGTTGTACCAATTTGTACTCCCACCAACAGTGTGCGAGGGTCCCTTTTTCTCCACATCCTCTCCAGCACTTGTTATTTCTTGCCTTGTTGATAATAGCGATTCTAACAGGTGTGAGGTGGTATCTCATTGTGGTTTTGATTGGCATTTCCCTGATAGCTAATGAGGATAAGCATTTTTTCATATGTCTGCTGGCCATTTGTGTTTCTTTGTGGGAGAAGTGTCTGGTTAGTTCTTCTGCCGATTTTTAAATTTATTTTGTGTTTGGATGATCTGTCCCCAACTTCTGTGTGAAGTCTCCCACAATAATTGTTCTTTTGTTAGTTTTTCCTTTCAGATCTATTAGTAGTTTCTTTGTATATTTTCTTGGTTCCCAATATATATTGGAACCATATATATTGATTAGTGTCAAATCTTCTTGTTGCATTGTGCCTTTTATTGTTATGTAATGTCCCTCTTTGTCTCTTGCTATCTTTTTTTAACATGAAGTTTATTTCATCAGATATCAATATGGCAACTCCTGCTTTTCTCTGGTTACCATTTGCTTGGAGTATTGTTTCTCATCCTTTCACTCTGAGTCTGTGTTCATCCTTATGGCTGAGGTGTGTCTCTTGGAGACAGCACATGGGTTTGTTTTTTAATGCAGTCTGCTACTCTTTTGTCTTCTTATTGGTGAGATCAGTCCATTAACATTTAGAGTGATGATCAATATATAAGAATTTCCTGTGGCCATTACTGTTCTGTTTTTGTTTTATTTTTGTTTCTTTCTTGTCCCAACTTTATTCCATTTTTTCTGATGTTTTGTTTCAGATCAAAGAGCCTCCTTCAATTTTTCTTGAAGGGTTAGCCTTGTGCTGGCAAATCCCCTCAATTTCTGTGTATCTGAGAAGGGCTTTATTCCACCTTCATATATGAAAGATAATATTGCTGGATAATTTATTCTTGGCTGTAAGTTTCTCTCTTTTAAAGTTTTGAATATTTGATTCCACTCCCTCCTGGCTTGCAGAATTTCTGCTGAGAAGCCTGATGCCAGCTTGATGGGTTTTTCTCTAAAGGTTATAATTCTTTTTACCCCGGCTGCCTTGAGAATTGTTCTTTGTCTTTAGTTTTGGACATCTTTAGTACCATGTGTCTTGGGGAAAATCTGGTAGGGTCTAGGTATCTAGGAAACCTGTTTTCTTCTTGATGTTGGGTTTCCAGATCTTTCCATAGGTTTTGAAAGTTCTCATATTCTATTTACTATCTTCTCTGTTGAATGCTCTGCTCCTTCTTCTAATCCTATTCTTCTGATATTGTTTTGTCTCATGGAGTCAGATAGTTCTTGCAGAGTTCTTTCAATCCTTTCGGTTCTGTATTCCCTCTCTTCCTCTATTTGAGATGTTTCCATGTTTTGATCCCTGATAGCACTAATTCTTTCCTCCATTTGGTTGGCCCTATTTCCTATGGCAGTTATTTCATTTTTCACTTCTTTTATTATGTTATTTATCTCTCAAATTCCCATCTCAATCTTCCCTATGTTTTGAATTTCTTTGTTAAATTATTCCTTTTGTTCACAGATTTCCTTTCTCAGGTCATTCACCTCAGCTATGGTGTTCTGCCAGTATGTTTTCATTTGTCTCAGAGCCTTTAGAACAGCTACTTTAAATTTTCTGTCACTCAGTTCAGAAAATTCTATGTCTAAGAAACTGTCTTCTGGATAAATTTCATGTTCTTTCTGAGCAGCTTTAGTTTTTAAGGAATTCATCCTCTCTGCTGGGTTCTCCCTCTTTGGCATGAGGGCATTATGTTAAGCAGAGCCCAGGAGCCCTGATTAGTATTTTTGTGGTATCTTGCTTTAGGTCAGACACTAGGTGGCACTGCTGGCCACATTTTGGACGAGAGGGGAGTTGTTTAGGGCTTATTTCTTGTCTCCTGCCCTGTTTGGAGTTGATGCCCATCTATCTGGGGTCTCTTCACTTCTTGCAGTTAGTTGGTTGGGGAGGCTGTAGGAGAGGGGAGAGGCCAACTTAAAGCGTGCTGGGTCAGCTCCACTTCCGGCCCTATGCTGGGGAAGCTGCGCGATGCAGGCTGAGGCTTCTCTTGCTGGCTAGGGTGAATGCTATTAAATCCGCCTTTCTTTCCAGGCCTGCTCCAGCAACCAGCCATTTTGGGCAGAGTCTGCAGGCTCACGCTGCATGTTGGTGTCAGGGCTGAATGCACGCACACCACAAGTCCAAAGTCATGGGCCTGACATCATGAGTCCTGTGAAGGCAGTTGGCTCAGCTCTGTTGTGGGTTGGGAACAGGAACCACGGCCCTGTGTAGGAGCCATGCTCATGTGTTGTGGGTAGCAAGGGTGCCGCGAGCTGAGGTGCTGTCTCTGGGGCCCCACCTTGGCCTATGGCTGTTCAGAGTCCTCGCTTGGCCTTCTTACTACTCAAAAGCTTCAGAGGCTGGCTCCCAAGCTCTGTCCACAACACGTGCTCTAAGGCCTGGCTCCCCCATGGTCTCCCATTGTTTTGCCACTTCGACTGGCTTTCACTCTTGTCGCCTCTTGGCCTTTCCCCTCCTGTGCACTGTGCTGCTCCTGGATGGTCAGCAGCGATGGGGGTCCTGTCGTGGTCCATGTCTTCTCCCTCCCCTCTCTCCTGCTTGACCCCTTCTCTCCAACCTTCAAGTGTTCCTTGCAATGCATGGATTTCTCAACTGTCATTGTGTCACTCAGGGTTCTCTTTCTTGGCTCCTGGATGGCTGTTCAATTGTGTTTTCTGGGAAAAGCTTTAGGGACCTCCTCTCTGGTCACCACTTGCCCTTTTCTCAACAACTTCAAGTACTTAGATCTACTTCACCTACTTCATTGCTGCATATTGTGACCCAAAATACATATTAATGAGTAGGTGCACAACCTTAAGTAAATTGAGATTTGAAGGAATAGAAAATGATGTAGTATATTCGTATAGTAAGAATATAAACCCATCAACAAGGACTTGAATTGAAAGAAGTATTTGTCTAATTTGTGTTTAACAGAATATTTTTATGTGTCTCTTTTTAACAACAAAATGTCATTATCTGCTAGGATTTTTTAAAATTTAACAAAGAAAACTCCAATGAAAACAATAAAATTCATAAAGATTTAAATATCTTTTATGAAAAACAAGTTAAGAACAGGGAACATAACACTTTTTTTGCATTGAGAATAAAAGTTCATTGATTAATATTGTGACCCAGTTCTAAAAATTATGGTTGGCACATAGTAGGAGCTCAGAAAGTATTTGTTCAATGACATCCACATAACAATCAATTATGTGAAAATGCTTCCAAATTTTTTAGAGACAGACTCGTACTTGAGAGTAATGCAAAACATTTTCTCTTTTCATTCAATTGTTTTGATTCTCTGGAATGAGACTTGCTGCATGCCCTTCTAGACTTTGTTTTCATTTTCCATCAAGGTTGTCTGGCATCCATTTAGGTTGAGTTCACCAAATTACATATGCAGGATTTTCCTTTTTAAAATTTTCTTTTTAGTTTAGTCAAGTTATCTTTCAAAAAATATAAGAAAAATTACCTACAATGAAACCTAAACTAAAGAATAGTTTTTAAAGAGCAATTCCAGAAATGCATCAGAATTTCCTCTGTGCGATTAACCCCTATACCATATTGCTTATTTAATTAATTGGTGTAAAGAGAGTGTCCTCCATCTTTGCTGATGTTCTGTTCAACTTTCCAGGGAAGAAAGCAGAGAAATACAACAGTTCTACTTTAATCGACCAAAGGTATAAAATCTATGTATGTTACAAATATCTCTTGAACAGTGCCAAATTAAAGCAGCATCATTTATAGAAAAATTGTGAAACAGCTCATCTGTGTCCCACTCCTCCCTAAAACTAGAAACAATTTTCTAAGTTGTACATAAATGTATGGCATAATTTCAGTATAAAATTATTTATGTTGTAAATATTTATATAGTGAAATAGAAATTTTTCTCCATAATTATTCCAGGTTCAAATTCTATAATGCTTGTGGAATGCCCCTCTCAGCACACTCATCCTGTTCATTACACTTCCACCACACTGGCTGCTTTTCTTTTTAAACATGAAATTGGTTTTTCTCCCCTAGATTTTCTACATGGTCTTCCTCTCCCTTCAATGCTTTACAGATCTTTGCATGGCTGGTTTTTGCTTCCCATTCAGGTCTTATCCCTTAACTGAAATGTCACCTCTTCAGAGAGGCTACTCTTTCTTGACCACCTCTGGACTAATCCTCCTTTTCCCACCACCCCCAGTTTTATTGAAATATAATTGACATATAACATTGCATAAGTTTAAGGTACACAACATAATGACTTGATATGCAAGTATTGTGATGGTCACTATCTTTCACATCTTTTATTTTTTTCTTCTCATCACTTTTTGTTTCTTTCAATTGTCTTTTTTATGTACTTATTTACTTTTTATTTCCTGACACTGGATGTAAATTCCATGTGAATAGGAGATATTGCTTATCTTGTTCTTCTGGTTTTTCTGGTGACTAGAAATTATCTGATATATAATAGCTAATCAGTAAATATTTGTTGAAGGAATGAATGAAAAATGATAGAGTTATAGGGGAAGGTGATGGAAAAGTATTACTTAAAAAAAAGAATAATGCTTAAGTGAAGAACAAACAAAAAAAGGAAAGAAAATAATGAGAAGAAATGCAAAAAGCAAGATAGATGGAAAGATAAGATAAAGAAGGGAAGGGAGGAACAGGGAAGAGAAGGGGATGAAAAATGAAGCAGAAAGAAAGGTAAAAAATGACAGAGAAAAGAGGAGAAGGGGAAGATGCAAAAGTAATTGAGAAGTGACTGTATCTGTGTGCTATTGGTCTGGGTGATTTCCCCCCCTTTCTGTGCTTTTGAATTAAAGTTTCTTTCTTTAAAAGTTGGTTGAACAATTCACTCAGATCTGCACTGAGCACATTCTAGTTAGAATTACACCTGACACAACACTCTGTCCAATTCGATTTTATAGATGAAACACGGGAACTTGCCTAGGATTACAGACCTAGGGATTAGTAGATGGAGAGTTAGACCCCATTTTTTTGTAGATAAGGAATGTTTTAAGAGTTCTGAATTTCTAAAACCAATCTCAGAATTCTCCTGATTAGTAACATAGTGATTTAAAGTAGCTGTAATGCAGCTGCCAATATATGTCAAAGTGAACTTTCCTTCTCCCTCCAAGCAATGTTCGTGTGACATTATTATTATTATTATTACTATTATTATTATTATTATTATTTCTGGTCACTTGCCACCAGGTAAACTATGAATGTGAATGAGGCAGAAACTGAAACAATTTCCAGAAATGAACAATGATTTATAGAGGCTGAGTACAATGATAAATGGAGCATGTGATTACTAAAATGAGGTTTATGGTAGTTTCCATATTAAAATATCATAATTTCATTCTATGATTTTTGCCATTAACAAATATTTTCCCATGATATATATTAAAGAGTGGCACATTAACAACAGAGAAATGAGTTTATGTAACCAATCATGACTAACTCTCCCTTACTTATAGTAACAAATTATAACATCCAATATAAACTCCTAACTTGATTTCATTCAGTAGTTTCCACTTTTCTCCAATTATTTTTTTACTCATCATTAAAAAAAAATCAATATTGTCAAATGGTATAAAATTAACAGCTCTGAATTTTGGCTTCTGTCCCTTTACTGTTCTATGATAAAATGACCCAAAAGTAATCAAAAGGAGAAGTGTAGTCAATCCTGTCCATATAATTAAGCTTATTATTAAGGTATATTCATGCCAAATATTGTTTGACTAAAGTGGAAAATGTTTTTTATGAAAATTTTAGACTCTATGGGACTTCTAAACTATAGGTAAGGTATTTCTCCCATCTCATAGACTTTTTTTGGGTCATTACTCTGGTGAGCTATTTCTTTCTTTCTTTCTTTTTTTCTTTAGAGTTTTATCATTTTATTTTAGTTAAAGGAAACATTTACAAAGGCTTTTTATATTTCCATACTAACTTTCTTTTTCCTTAAACAGTATTGTTCTTGCAAGAGAGCTAATCTTAATCATGCTTCAAAGGATGGGATTCAGAAATACTTCGAACTGGGCATATGTGTGTGTGTGTGTGTGTGTGTGTGTGTGTGTGTGTGTATGTACTTATTAGATTCCTTCTGCTATGTGGAAAACAATCTTCATAAAATACTTTTCACATCAAATAACACAATAGGGACATCTTTACTCTGAGAGTTTTGGATGACTTGAATACTGTTGTTCATACTCATGTAACATGAATCACTTTTCCTCATGATTTTAATGTCTAAAATTGTTTTACATTTGTGGACTATTCTTGTTCATATTGGGCAATGGAAACGTGAAAGAAATAATGAACCATATGCAATGTGGAGTTTTCTTCCATTTCTGAGTATGTGAAAACAACAAACGGAAGAAGCATTCTCGGTGCATTCTGAAAATGAATCTTTCTCCTAAGAGGTTAAAACCTTACTGGAATTTCATCTTGAATCATCCTACAAGGTTTCTATCATGATTCCAACAAAAGAAGCCATGTTACAAAGAGGGCAAACTTGATATCTCTTGGTGGAAATTTAACAAAAATTAGCGCCTTTATGAAATGATGTCCTCTCTCTGGAGCTGCGAACCATTTTTTAAAATATTATTTTATTGTTAGATTTGTTGGGGTGATATCTGTTAGCAAGAATTACTAGGTTCCAGGTGTACAATTCTACAGTGCATCATCTGCTTGTTGCATTATATGTTGGTGAGTTATTTCTTTACAGAGAAGCACATTGCCTTTTCTTTTACTATGACATTCTTTCCCAAGAATTCTTTAGCCCCAAGCATGGCTCATTGAGAAGATACTATCAACAATAGCTTAATGGTCAATGATCCATATTCAAAGAAGTTGATCATGATACATATGAGAAAACAGTTATAAATATTAATGAAGAGATTTCTGCATGATCTATTGCTCTCTTTGCATAATAAACAGGGTTCAGATCTGTTTACCAAATTTGCAGTCTTTCAGAGCCTATTCAAATGCCCAAATGGAGCCAACAAAAGCTTTTTGTCTAAAACACAGATTTTGTGCATATTTATTTTTGCCTCTCGCTCTATTAAGTTTCATCTTACATTTTTCTCTTTCTCTTTACCATTCTACTCTATAGGTATGATTTTTGCATTTCAAAAAATTATGTTTGATCAGAATGAAATCTATACACAGAGGGAAGGCCAGTGTGTCTTGTGTTCAAAGCTTGGTCTTTATCTTAGCATTTTTATTTTACTAGGTATGCCTAATTCTGCCTTTTAGACCTTACATCATCACAAAACCACAAATCAAACCACAGATGGGTTTCCCTCAACCACAAATCATGCATTACTTACTTGACTGTTACTCTATTGGATGTATCCTGTAGGTCACTAGGGTCAAAAAGTTGAGATTCTTTAAGGCCCAGCTCTTTACAACCTCTCAGGAATAAGATAATATTGTCCTGGAAAGAAGAAAAAAAAATCCAAGTCTGTGTTATTTTATATTATCTTTATAAACCAGTCCCTCCTCTTTAAGAACCTAAATTACTGGAGGGATGTCAGTCATTAAGACAGCAGGTCTAAATCATTGATTGTTGGACAAAAAAAATCATACTTTGTTAGAATATGATTTGCCAGAGTAAAGAGACACTTTAAAATTCTAAACCAAAACCTATGATGAATAAATTTTGTTCCTCTTTACTTTAACACAGTTTTATGTAAATGTAAGTAAAATATCATTGAAAAGCAGAAGTTAGCATCTTTCGGGGGAATAGTACTCAAAAACCAGATATTTCCTGTTGTTTTAAAGTTTTGTTCATTTCTTATTATCAAGAATCTAGTTCAATATTCATATTACAAATTAGGTTTTACTAACTGAGTGTCATCTTCAACAAGTTTTTCTTTTTATCTTCTAATTTTTTTTTTTATCAGTGGGTTTTCACAGACAATACCTCTTTGTAGACTATAAATTGAATAAAATGGGAAAAAATTTTAGACTTAATTGAAAAGGGAAAAAAAGACGGGCAAAAACAGCTTCTGAAAATCATGCAAAATATCCTTATCAAAGTGAATATTTTCTTTAGCAGGTACAAATTTGAACTGGCAGAGTAGCAGGCACAACTGACAATTAAAGAGGTCTTAATTGTCCTTCTCTCGTGGGAGTCATTAAAAATAAATGGTCTAGAAGGAATTCCAATTGTGGGTCATTCTTTTGGAACTCCAGGGCATTAGCAGCAGATTCATCAGGTACAAGTTCTTTAAATATTTTTAATGTTCATCTTTATATTTTATGTTTTAATTCATTTTTATTGTTAGACTTATGGGGGTGACATCTGTTAGCAAGGATTACATAGGTTTCAGGCTTACAGTTCTACAGTGCATTGTCAACTTGTTGTATAATAATTTCACCACCTAATGTGACTTCTCTTTCCATCACCTTATATTTAGCTTCCCCCCCTCCTCTCCCACCCCCTCCCCTTTCTCCCCTCCCTAACCCACTCGTCCCCAAATAAACATTAAACTATTGATTGTGTCCATGGGTTATTTGTTTGTTCATTTCTTTTTTTCTTTGCTTTCAGTTTTATATTC
>PVJL010003107.1:0-168852 GCA_004026885.1 Lyroderma lyra
TGCTGAATATCACTACAGTCACCTTCGAAGTCCTCCCCTTGGGCAGCTGTGCATCCATGCCCATGCCTAGTCCACCCTTCAGAGCAATTTTGGAACTCTTTTTCTGGGGTGGCCATCAGAGCTGTTATGGTAAATAAGTTCATGAACTTGCCACCACGTGCTTACATTGGCAGCACTGTACAAACAACTAGGTAAGGTTTCATAATATTCGTTTGTGAGCTTAAGTATCAGATTTGGGGTACAATGACAGCTCTGATGGCCATTCCAGAAGAAGAATTCCAAAATTGCTTTGAAGGATGGACTAGGCACTGGCATTGATGTAGCTTCCCAAGGGGAGTACTTTGAAGGTGATGGTGGTGATATTCAGCAATGAGGTTTGTAGCACTTTTTCTAGGATGAGTTTGTGAACTTAATTGTCCAACCTCATGTACACACACACACACACACACACACACACACTGAAAATTATAGCAAAAATCAAACACTGGATTACTGTGCTGTGAGGCAACTCCAGAAGAGTAAAATGCCAGTTGTTCTGAATACTTGAAGTTAACTATTTATGATCCCTACCTACTAGGAGGGTGACATGTGTCTTCCTAGAACATCAGAACCCAGGTTAGCCCATCATCAGACGTCATTCATCAAAGGTCTGTTCCATCATCCTTTTCTGTAATGAAACCCATTTTATCTGATGCATTATTAAGTAATGGCTGACCTTACAGTCATTACCAAAGACATCTACATTAAACCAAAGTTTTTGATCCACGTAAAAAAAAATCTAATGTTATTTTTCTCAATTCTATCCAAAGAGAAATACTGGTATTTTAGAATGTACAGCCTTACATTGAATGAACATCTAAATTATATTAAATTTAAATATTTCTTAAAATTTGAAAAGCATAAAATCTTCTGTCCTCTCTTTCACGACCCTCCGAAGGATTCCATTTATTTTATCAGTTCACTCAACTATTTAGCATCAAACAATGCATCTGTTGGGAACAATAGGGGTGCTAAAGTGACTTGTTCTTGCCATCATTGTGCTCAAAGTCTAGTGAACTTTATTTCAAAGATATAATTCCTATGTTACATACATAAACAATAAAAATTTTGCTTGTTTTATAACACCCTTCAAAATGATGCACCAAAGGACCAATGGAGTATTTGAATATATGCTTTAAAATGTATTACAATGTTTCCTTTTCTATTGTCTTTTAAATTGCGTGGTTGTTTAAAAAATAAAACAGAAATGGCAAAATATTTTGTACGTTAATGTTGGTGCAAATCATTTGCAGAGACAATAGATAGAAGAAATATAGAAGTTTCAAATATACACGAGAAAAAATCCAGCCACTGTCAATACAACAAGAACCATTACTTGTCTGGATACTTTCCGGACAGTTCTCTTAAATGCCTGCCTATCTATCTATCAATTAATCTATCAATCTATCTATCATCTATCTATCCATCTATCATTTATCATCTAGCTGCCATCATCTATTTCCATCCATTTAAATAGATTTTTCACAGCTGTTACTTTTTAAATAAGACCAATAAATAAATTGTTGTATCGTTTTACTTATTTTACCGATTGACAATCTTTACAATTTACCCTTCCAAAGAAACCAAGCTAGCCATGGTTACATAGCATATACAGTATCCCACAAAAATAATGCCCAGGCTTAAGTTATGA
Organism: Lyroderma lyra; assembly: GCA_004026885.1. NCBI lineage: Eukaryota > Metazoa > Chordata > Mammalia > Chiroptera > Megadermatidae > Lyroderma > Lyroderma lyra. The sequence goes on from PVJL010003107.1 coordinate 1,691, forward strand.
TTTTATTATAAAATCATAACTCTGCATGCTTATGGTTACACAAACAACACCCCTCTTTGATGAGCTGGTAATCTATATCAAATCTTTTATTACAAAATCGTAAGCAAGTCCAGGCATTACTTCTGCTGGATGCTGTAGAACACATTATTGAAACAATTTGATAAGATTATCAACATTGTTTCTAGAACTTTAAAAATTAATTAAACATTATTTTTGATAATTGGTTTCCTGATCCTATATCCCATTGAAAAGTGTTTTCTTCATTCAATGTGGTGCATTCAAACTGTAATCAATGCTATTATTTTCTGTTTCCTTCACTAATTATAAATTCTGTTAAAGTAATAATTGTAACATCAATGCAAGAATCTTATAACTTCTAAAATGTTATTTATAATTTTAACTTTATTTTTACTCAAACAAGTAAATAACAAACTCAAACAAGTAAGTAACAATGTGAGAATGATCTTCATTATTTTCTGGGCAAAATTTAATTAACATGAACCGACTGTGGACTTTTGAAATTTTTTGGAGTGATTGAATTCTTATTTTTATAGGATTTTCAAAGTTATTGGAGGAAAGAAAGGAGGCACAATAAGTCTGGATGTATAACTTTGATGGTAGTCAACAAAGTACTCTGATTCCCATGGCATCTCATGACACAGCAGTATTTGGAAATATTCAATTATGTCACTTTTTAAAATTAGAATCATTCTTTTGAGATTATTTTTTATAAATTGCTTCTGTAAGATCTTTATAGAACACTGACTCCTAATTTGACTAATAACCAAAAGCTCTGTTTGCAATTAAATACATATACTTTTTTTTTAAGTGAACATGAGGTCAACAAAGATGTTTTAATTTCAGTTCAATTACAGAAGTATAAAGACTGATCTTTACTCTCTGTAAGTCAGTTCACAAACAAGACTTTCAGATAATTTTGCTGCGACTTTTTGCTTCTTAGTGTCAAAATCACTCCCTAATAAGTATTCTTGTAAGTTAGACTTTAAGACTTATTCCTTTAAGACTTCCAGAAGCTCTGCGCCCCAGATTATTTGGAGTACTACATTCAAATAGATGTTTTTATTATGCTTTTCAAAAATATAACTTGAATATTTCATAATTTTTTGTATATTTAGGGATGCAAATATGTTATTTAAAATTACATTAACCCACATACATCCTTCCTATAAACTATATATTATACTAACTTGCCACAAATTAGAATATTTACAACTGATCATTTAAAATTCAAGCCCTAAAAGTCGAACAAAAGATAAAGGGTGAGTTTAGGATAGAAACAACACCAAGTTTCCAAAGAAAAACTGGTAAAAAAAATATGATGGCATATTTAAATGGTTTCATTTCTGAGAAAAATGTCTAAGCATGAAATACAGCATGACAAATCTCTGTAGAGAGAGCCACCGCCTCGCTGGCGCGGGTACGCCTCTGAGTGACACTTCAATGAGAGAGCGGAGATCTCCTATTCATGTTCAACTTAGCTTAAAAACAGCAGCAAACCTCTGAGCCTAATATAGAAATGCTCTCAGAAGATTTAGTTCATTTCATAAAAAAGTAAAAGCAGAAAAACTTTAAAAAACACACATCAATGTCCTAGTTGCACTTGTAAGGGAAAAGAAATGAATGGAGAGACTTTTATTTCTAAGGCAGTATATGAGAAAACAAATATGGGTTCTTAAATATAAACTGCTATCCAGTGCATATTTAGAGAATTAAAGTCACTTAAATCCATGTTTCTGGTTCCTCATCTTCCTCTACTCTAGCTCCCGCCCCATACCACGTAAGGCACACCATGAAAAAAGTGAGCAATTAACTCTCTGACTATTTTGTCATTTAGATCTTAGCTACCATTATCTTGTTCTTACACATCTTTTCATTTTAATCCATCATCAAAAGTGCAATAACTCCCTTCAAGTTTACTAGTAACTCCATTTTCATTTACTTTGTATTAGTCTTCTTGCACTGTCATAACAAAATAGTACAGACTGGGTGGGTCCAACAATGGAATTTATTTTCTTAAAATTCTGGAGGCTGGCAGCCTGAGGTCAGGGCACCAGTGCCGTGTGGTTCTGGTGAGAGCTCTCTTCCCGTCTTGCAGACACCTGCCTACTCGCTATGCCCTCATGTGGCAAAAAGAGAGAGTCACTGAGCTTTCTGGTGTCCCTCCCTGTAAGGCACTGATCTCATGACCTCACCTTAACTTTATTATCTCCCAACGGTCTCATCTCCAAATACCATCACACTGGGGATTAGAGCTTCAACATAGAAATTTTAGGGGGACACAATTCAGTCCATAGCAACTTTGCTGAAGTATGTAAGATCTCTGACTGGTCTTTCTCTAGAAGAGGTTCTGTTTTTAACTTCATAATGTCCTCATCTATGCATCTTCATTTGCTTTTTCTATCATAAATGTCAGTAAGGTCATAGATTCGTAACAGGCATCGCATTTGTGGATTATGTGAAACTTGGAGGTGTTGTACTCTGTTAGAAGGCTATCTTGAAAGCTGGCCAAAAGTAAGGGTGAAAATACAGTTCTGTGCAGCTAACAGCCCATGTATGGTTGGGGGATTACGCGGCTTATCAGTACATGTCAGAAAGATGTTAGGATTTTGGTTGCGAGAAGTCTCAATATTAGTCAATAGTGTGATGTGACTGCCAAAGTGCAAATGCAATTTTAAGCTACTTTAGTCAGCATACAGCTTCCAAAATAAGGGAGATAAAAACCTCACCCTGTGATGTATCCAACTACAAAGCACGGTTACATTAAATTCTGGGTACCACATATTCAATTATTTATTTTAGGGTGAATCAAAATCATGTCTTATGAATATATATGGAAATATGGAACATTCAGTCCAAAGGGACACCAAGTTGGAAGCCAAGTTTTCAAATTCCTCCTAGAGTGGCACATAATGCTACCCCAAATAAAAATTATCCCTACTTCTCTGAACAAAACAATGATCTACCTAAATATTTAAATATTTAGGGATATAAAAAGTAGTCAGATTTCTACTTGACATTATTTCAATTACTGCTATTGCTTTTTAAATATCACATTGCATCAAAAAAATTTTTTAAACTAAATTTAAACCTTATCATTGGCAGTGTGGAAGTGACCACTAATGTCACCTTGAGGGGCATCTAACATATCTCCATTTTCAAGTTATTAGAGAGATAGTACTTTTTGAAGTTGATGTTCTCACCAGAAATTTTAATTTCAAGCCTCAGTTACAACACATAGCCAATTCCTTCAGTTAGTAAATGCATTTTGAGCACCTTCTAGCCTTTCGCAGTAATTGTAGGTCACAGGGGGTCTCGGTGTGCAGAGTAACAAAGCCCAGCATTTACATTCTTATATTTGCATAACAAGGTTAACAGTTAGGTTTCATTGATTGCTTAGGTGTACCTCATTGCCACGATAGGTATGTTTTCTCCATTGAATTTTTGAAGTGCTCTTTAAACATATGTCATTATAAAGTTAGGAAATACTTGCAAATTTTAGTTCACCCTTGGACTAATTTATTAAATGCTATTAAAGTATTTTACCATTTCTTTTTCATGACAGACCTCTGTAAGTATTCAAAATAAGAGTTCATTAATGTTCTCAAAAGCTGACGATGTGTGTCTTCCTCAAACAGAGCTGATAACACGAAGGAACCCTAAAAAGCCCACCATAGTCTACCCCCTTTGTGCTGAGGGATAATTTTTGGAAAAAAAAAATGTTACTCTACATTCAATCATGCATGCTGCTTGATGAATCTTAAAAAGAGGGCATTTGGTGGTCAAAAGGTACAAACTTCCAGTTCTAAAATCAGTAAGTCCTGGGGATCTAATGTACACCAGGGAGACTATTGTTAGTAATACTCTTTTGTATATTTAAAAATTACTAAGAGAGTAGATCCTGAATGTTCTCATCCAAGAAAAAATTTTAACTTGATGGATGTTTAACTTAAATTATGGCAATCATTTTGCAATATAAATACACATCAAATGATTATTTTGTAAACCTTAATCTGTTGCCATGTTATATGTTATTTATATCTCAGTTGAAAAAGGGGGATGATGAACTCTCCAGCTACAAACCAGTGTTTAGGTGGCAGATTTCAAATGATTATATTTATTTGAATAATATTCTAATAACTATTCCTAAATTTTCTAATAGTGAGATAATTCTTTAGAAGAACAAGTTAACTATCACTAGAAATCTCAACAAAAGAGCTGGATGACCAACTTTTATTCATTTGTGCATTTATGTGTTTCTTTATCCCAACAATTCTCCCCTCCCCTTTGCCTTTATTGCTTCCCTTCCCTTTTCAAAATTCTACTACTGACTATTTAATTTCCTCTGTATTCTAATTTGTTGCATAATTTTTAACCCAGTAAAGGGCTTTGAAATAATAGAATTGTTGATAGTCAATGACATGCTATTGATCAAGGAAGGACAGGGAGCAAGCAGATTTGGGATTTAAGATGTTCGATTTGACAGAGAAGTTTAGGAGGGGTTTTCTGATCTAAGTGTCCTGAGGGAATTAAATTATTCAGTAGTAAAACTTTGAAAGAAGAAGGGAAGGAATGACGGCAAATTGGAGGGGAGAGCTGGGGGATAAATAAATACTTAAATCAATAAAGCTAGTCAGGGAGTAGCACTGATATAACAAGAGGGTAAGAGGTTGCTGTCCTGCTGTTGCACTTGGTGTCCAGAACGTGGGTGGGGTCCATGGGTTGAGATCTGCTGTAATCTACAGCTCAGAGATTGAAGCCATCAATGGGGAGGAGTTCAAGTTCCCTTTGCTGATACACATCGACACCCTTGATAGATCCCAGTGATCATCCAAGCTAATGTTACTCTTCTAAAAAACCCAGAAACTGCTCTTTCTATCAGCTTCAGCCTATCAGAAAATTAGGTTAAAAATCTGTAGGAGGCAGTGCCATAAGTACAGAGTAGTTGGCAAGGTTTGAATCAAATTTCTTCAATCACTAGCAAGATGCCCTTGTACCAAGGTCTTAATCTCTCTGAATCTCAATTTTATCAGTAAATTGGAGAAGATAATTTTCATCTTTGGGGTTGTTGTAAGAATATATTTATATATGGAATATGTACATATGTAATCATATACATATATAATTATATGTGTATTAAACGCATGAACACAGAGCCATCAGTGCCATAGTGTCGTAAGGCATGGGGTAGCAGCACTCAGGGACATTAAGACAAGTAGGTATTTCAAGGTTGCAACAGCTCCTGGTACTGGGCAGATGCTGCTACCCAGTCCCACTTTTCTAGATCGTCAGCCCAGAGGTTTCTTCACTTCACGTTTTGCCCTGATCAAACTGTGCCATCAAGTGAGAGGCATCCTAGTTGTCACGTGTCCCTGAAATTTTATTTGTTTTTCTGAAGTGACAAACAACTATATTTCATTTGGAAGCAAAGGTGAAAGGTGAAATAAAGATGACTATTTTGCCTTCCAGGATCTCTGCAGGAAATAAGAGTGTTTTCCCCCATGATTCAGTGCCTTTATCCCCTATTGAATGTAAGCTCACTCAGTCTGAACCCAAGGAGAAAATACGTATGTTGGATGTAAAAGGTACAATTACTGTGAGGAAATCTGTTTTAAACATAGTGTGTGTTGGGTTTGTTGGCAAGGGGAGTGGAAACTGTGAATGAGGTCTGGAGGATCTAGTAATACTACCCTCATTAATATCAGTGGATGCAGGGTAGGAGATTGACTTGTGATGAGAAAAAGTCAGACAAAAGTGGAAAGCGTGGAGACAGCGATGCACTTAGAAGTAATGCATGTAATCTTTTTTGCAAATATAAGTCTGGAGACACAAATCCTACTAGGTCCCTGACTAGAGAGAGCACATAGTAAATGATTTTGATAGTGTGACATATGGCTTTATTGTTAGTGTTTTTAGGTAAAGGTTTTTACAAAATAAATTCTTACGTATTGGTGATTATTCTTTCAGTGAAATTTTGTAAGGTTTAGTGCCTATGACACGTGTTTGTATGTGTATGTGCTGGGTGGCCAAGACATCACGGAAGTTACAGTGTATAATCAGTAGCCCTTAATTCTGTGCCCTTAAATTTAATACTTTACATTTCTTTAGTTTCACATTAGTACTTACCCTCTAGGTAAACTATTTCTCTCTGTTATGAGAAGGATTTTATTTTGGATGACATGAATCAGAAAAAGAAAAAACACAGGACATAAGGACAAGAAACATATTTCTAGAGCACTGATGATACACTAGGTGCTTTCATGTACTGGAAACAAACCGTTAACTTACACTAATTTTTTAAGCATGTCTGCAAGGCCTTCGGATAACATTGCAGTGGACAATGACAGCTGAGTAATTATAACTGTGTTGTTATAGATGCAGGAGGTGGAACATCTCATTAAATAGTGGGAATCGGGATTGGTATCCATTATCGCCCAAGGTGCCTTCCGCAGCCCACACCACTGCTAGAAGGCCTTGTGCCCTACCGTGTGCCACCAGCAGCCACCAGAAACCGTCTCCTGCGTAACCACGTAACCACGTGGGAGGTTCATCCCCAGGAATCCAAGTTTGGAAGACGCAACAAAATTCGGAGAAACAATTTGCAGATTTACCGGGGCTTTAGTAAAGCCAGCTTGCTTACCTTCGCACAGATGCTCACCCTTGCTTTAGTTAAAACCATCTCTAGCAACAGATGAAAGAAATAATTACAACACACCCCATGTTTATTTTATAGGGAGAGGATTAACATACAAATTCACCTTCTTCTTTGAAATTTTCTTCTAAACAGCTAGATCCCTGCAGGCACTTTGCAGAGAGAAACTGTATCTACATATAAAAAGGGAATGAGGAAATTAAGGTTGTTATCAGGAAAGTAAAACCCCAAACTCCCCTCTGTTTAGGCAAATGCTACACAAAGTTCAATGAGGAAAATTTAGAAGCATTATCAATTCCGTGTGTTTTTGTCAGGAGATCTGCCTTTGGTGTTTTGACTTTTGAGTCATTAGGGATACTGGCTCTATTGGGAAGTGATGACACAGAGTGATATTCTGCTCACAATCTTTGCTCTCTCAGTTCACTCCCGCAGCATTTAAAGTAAATACCTTGGTTACCTATGTGAAAACTGGACCTTTGAAGACAGTTTCACTTGTGACTGCTGCTTATTTCTCGTTTGAAGTTGTGAGTTCAATTATGCTAGCATTCACTCTTTCTGATGTGAAAGAAAAGTCCCCGTGGCTCAGTGAAATGTATTCTGTGTTCCTCATCTTCCCAAGGCACCTTTTAATCCAAGTTGCTTTGGGAGACTTTCACTCTGTGCACACTTAGATGTGTCTGTACAACTTCACCTCATTTGGAATAGCATTTGCCATCACCATACATAAATGGAACATTCTTCCGGTGCACTGAAAAGTGAAAAAAAGAGGTGGGGGGGACTAACGTAAGACTTACCCCTGAACCTTCATCCTTATGAAGTATTTATTAATAATCTGTCTGTGGTGCTGAACTACAGGCTTTGCAGGGCAAGTTTAATGCTCATTGCACTTCGCACTAGGGGCTTTGCTGATAACCAGGACACGGGGCAGAAGAGAAGAAATTCTGAGAGAAATAAATTAAATGGTAAAATTCAATATTTTCCTTGCTTACAAGCCAAGGGTTAAGTGGATCTGATAGAAAATTCACATTCAACCAGCTGTCCTTAGTAACGAGGAAAAATAAATAAATACACAGTGGGAAAACCTGTCCCATGCCACATGGCAGATGGATAGATAGATAGCTTGTGAAAGCAGAGCTGTTAGTGGTTAAGTAGACAGTTTTAAGCCCTTCACATGGTTTGAATCATTTAAAAAAAGTTCCCATGATCACCTGTCTTGAATGTTTATTTTTCTTGTCAAGGCCCTGGTAGTGCTGAGTAGATATTTTCTAGGAAAGTATATTCAGTGTCCGTATATCTATGATTGATCACCTGTTTTATGCTTTAAAATGTTGTCACAATTATTAAACACGAAGGGGACAATCTTATTAAATCAAATATTTACAATGATCCAATGATACATGAAAATAAAACAATATTTTTGCAGAACAAAAACTGATATTTTCATAAGTAATAACATTACAAATAAAATATATCAGAGATCAATAGCTTTTATTGTGAGTCTTGTATTGTTCCTAAATTTATATCATCTACAAAAATTATATTAAATTTTTTTAAAGAGAATCCTACATGATCACATAACCACAGTGATTTTACAGATGAGGAAATGAACATTTCTAAAGAGTGAATGGAGTACCACAAGTCTCACAACTTTTAAGTGACAGAATCTGAATTCAAATTTTCTATTTGACTTTACTCCAAGGCTGTATGTTGTCACAGATACAGGAGAGAGAACCACCCATTTCTGAGAACATTCTGTGGATTAAATTGGAGCCTACTTTATTTTTTAGTTAGAGCTGAATCTGATTTTCTCTTAATGTAGAGTTCTTGTGTAACACTACATACATAACCTAATTTAATATTTAAAGAAATCTTACGGTAGGCATTATTATTCTCCATTTACTGGGATCATCTTGTTTACTGGGATTAACTAATAGATCCATAGTATTTTGAAAGTAAACAGAACTTTTACCTGTCAAGGTCCAAAGAGCTTCTTCTGTTCAATTAAAAATGTTGAAAGTTGTTTAACGAACCTTTTAATTCTGAATCTAAGAGCCTTTCTGTGTCTTGTTGTTTTTTGCATATGCACGTTCCCAGTTTCCCCAGAACTGGTGCCAGGCAGAATTGTGAAATAGAAACCTTCCTCGTGTCCAGGTCTCCTCTCTCCTGCCGCTATCACCTTCTCCTTTATCTTGTTTCTCTACCCATTTCCCCAAAGCTCTGTTCTATTTCTTGTTTCATTCTAACTCGTCCAGCAAGATGATAGTTGATAAAAGATTAAGGCTCTGCATCTCCCTGGAGTGCTTACATTTTAATGGGGGTCTCTTGCTGATCAAAAAAGCCTCTAAAATACAGAGGAATAAATTCTAAAGGTAACAGGCGTGAGAGATATTTTTAGATAGGAGCATCTGGCTTGCCCCTCTAATCATATCCCGTGAGCTGCCTACTCCATTTATTTGTAAGACCTTGGCTCTGCTGTTTACAGTGAGAAGCTTCTCTGTAATTGCGCACGCTTTTTCAGAGGGCTGAGTCCTGTCTCAGAGATGGTGTGATATGGGTACCTCAGTGTTTACTCTCTCCTCTAGTTCCACGTTTTTTGATGACTGAAACAAATTCCAAAAGACTTTTTAACAGTGATGTAAGGCCTTGAACAAAGTGAAAATCTGTTGTTTTTGCATATTTGGAAGAGAATAGTTCAGCTATCCTCAGCTGTCAGAGGATAAACTACTTGTCTGGAAATGCCATCTTTCCTTCGATGTGTTATGATACGCACCTAAAAGGGAAATACTGTTTTGTATAAATGCTACAATCCCTCTTAGATATAAAGAGAAGAATGAATAATAAAGAACACAGCAAGCCTTTGTCATTTCACCTGCAGATTTCTTTTTCTAAGGCATATTTAGCCAAACCAGTATGCCTAGATGTTTTGTCAATTGAAAGAGTTGAAGATTAAGAGAAAGTTTTTCTTTTAAGCACTGATTTTAGCATGTATGCTAGGTGAAATTGGGTGCTTTCACATGGTAATTTTCTATGCAAAAATACCCATCCTACTGGGTAGTATCAAACATATAATTTAAAAACGTTGAATCATTTTAAAAAGGGCTTAGTAATTATGTGTGATGATAATACATTAAAAATGGCAAACAGGAGGCTTTCAAACACATTCTTGAAGTGTTTAAAGTTGGGGAAACATTCTTAAAACTTGGGCTTCCTTTGGTCAACTAATTAATATCCTTGTTTTTAACAACATTCTTTCTTTGCTGCTCCTTTTAATATTTGTGTAAAAATCATTAGACATTTATTTTCTGCTTTATGTTCTTAATTTTCCCAAATATTCTGAGGATGCTTTTGTATTATAGAGCTCAGAATGAAAGATAAGCTGTTCATTGCCATACTTTTTTTTTTCTTGAATCATTGTACATACTCAAAAATGAAGCAAATAGCAAGAGGCATGTAAATCTGGATCCTAAATATAAATTCTGCATAGCAACTTTCTTCCCAAGAGGAGGCATGACTAATTTTGAGAAGTAAAAGGCCGGACAGAACTACAATAGCTCATATAGCAACTGATTATTTTTCAGAAGTCCTTAATTGTTGTTTGGGTGTAGTGTTCAATCTTGAATCACAAGCAAATCATTGAATTTCCTCTGTACACTAGGAACTGTACCAATTTGAACTGCATTTATTTGTCCCCAAATAAATATTAATATTTATGGAGTTTGAGGTCTCCAGATAACAGGTGTCCAGATGAGTATGGTAGACCTATCATTTCTCCAGACCTCCCAGTTTATGTTAATATCACCACTATTCCCTGCGGCAACTTTAACTCATGAAAGTAGCTTTGAAAAGTCCATTAACCTCGATACTCCCACATTCACTAATAAGGCTTATGAATTCTAATTCTGTAGTATCTCTCCCATCAATTTTCCCCATTTTTAAAATTTCCAACCATTTTCTATTTCACACTAGGTTGGATAATTCCATTAATACTTGACTTTCCTCTTCATTCAGTGCCTCCTAGTCCATCCATCCAATTCCATGAAGACAGATTCACCTCGTTAGAGAGTTCTTTTACTTATGTCAGCCCTCTAACCCTATTGCTTCCTCCCCCAAAACATAAACACATTAGCCTAGCTATGCATGGTCATGGGCAGTTTCACATGACACCTACTTCTCTACACTTCTCTCAGATGTTTCCCCCTAAACAGAAACTGATTTCAAGGCAAAATTAGTTATTTATTCTCCTATAGTTTTCTACCTCTTAGACATGTACTCATACTGTTTTCAACCCTCTGGCTCTCATCCTTTAATCTTCATGCAAGTCTATCCCCATTAAGTATTTTTCTCACCAACACCCCTGTGTACCATCAACAAAAAGAGGAAGTTGTATCAATGCATTGTTCTTCAAACTCTTTAGGGTTTTATCTTCATCCTTCTAATGACAATAATAATTTGCCTTGTACTGCAACAATCGTTATATTTATCATAGCACTCATACTTGGAAGTATTTTGGTGGGTGAGAGCATGTTTTTCAGTTCACTTTTATACAGTTGATTTTTTTACAGTATAGTTTATACTAACATCTATGGTCTCTGACTCAGTTTCTTAATCTGTAAAATGGAGATAATTGTTATTTTCAGGGCTGTTTTGACAGATAAATAAGGTAACATTATGTGAAATTAGCAAAAACATGCTTATTTTACCTCTTGTTGTGGAGTGTTAGAGATGGACATGTACAGGAAGAACACTTCAGATGAATCACGCATATCTGACCTTGAATATTCTGGCCAAGGCACACTGCCTGCTATCTTGCCAACCAGCTGCCCACTGAAGAAATGCTTCATTGCAGGACACTCTTACAACTGAGCACAGTTGAATTATATGCCCTAAAATCAATCTACCCAATGTTACTTGAGTAACATTTTATATCCATATGCAAAAATGTGATTTCTAAACTATTATTCTCTTTGTTTTAAAGTTCATGGGACTATTTTCAATAAGGATGAAAAATTCGTGGCAAAAACACAGCACATTTATTGAACGTATATTTGTTCCAGGCATATGGTGGCTTCATTTTGCAGAAAAGTGTCATATTTTTGGAGCTATTCTTGAAAGATTCATATTAACTACACATTATCACCTTCAGGGTACTAAAATTCCATTAGGAATTATTTCTAAAATATATGGAATTTGTGGTAGCGTCAAAAATAGAAGTGATATTTTGGCCATAAAAATCCGTGAAGACTTTATAGTTTTAAGAAGGCCAATGACTCTTGGATTTTCTAGTTTTCACAGCTGGTTATAATTTAGGATCATATATTTATGTCATTTGCTATGTTTTATTATCATTATTGCTATTAAATACTCAGTATCATAGTGTATACTCTTTTCACAAGTGTTATATGTGACGTTTTGCAAAATATTAAGGCAATTAAAATATTAAATATGATATGTGTTTATAATTGTAACAGTATAATATTATTTGTATTTTCATATGTCTTCAATGTGATTTAATTATACCACTGTTTAATGAGTATCTGTATTGTACTCAGGTACTCACCATTCTAATCATGCTCCCTTTGTTAAACATTATATATTTTCATGCTAAAATGTGATCCTTAAATTTTTCATGTTTTCAAATTAAGGAGGTAGTTGCATTAATAGAAGAAAGATTAGTAAGAAGATTATGGAATATTTATTGATACGTATTTTGTGTAAGAAATACAGTGGCACATTTGTTAAAAAGTACTGTGGTTTTGAGCAGTTCTTGAATTATTCATAATAACCACTATTTGAATATTGGTTAATAATTTTCAAAGTAACTTAATGGTCATTATTTCATTAGATTCTTATGATAGCGCTAAGACAAAGACATAGAATTGTTATTATGATCCAAATCTGCCATGAAGAATGAACTGCTGAGCTTTTAAGAGATAGGTCCAGGGTTTTGCTGCTTACATTCAGGACGACAATGTGTTCGCTTCGGCAGCACATAGACTGTTTTCAGGAAGGCAGGGACACAAAGCCAATTTGTGAATCTCTGTACCTCACGTTTTTACTTGGTCTCAAGCAGATTTTCTGCCCCCATTGGTTCATTCAAAGCAAGAAGTTCTTTATAGTTTTCTCCTCCTCCCCCTGCCCACACATAGTAATCGCCTGAGGTCTTCATATTCCTGTATTAACAGTAAGAAAAACTACTCCAAGATTCACTCTTCCTGGAATACAAAGCATCATGATAGATAAAGACAAGTACACAGGTCTTTTGAGTATAGAGATTTCTGTCAGTCTTTGGGAATCTCCAGAGAAAACTGTAACGTGACAAGTCTATCATCAATTTCAAAAAAGTTTTGAAACCTAGAGTAATTTTATGTGATTATAATGGAGGTAATTTTCATGTAATTTCAAAATTTCTAAGTTAAGTAAACTAAAACTTTCAAGGAATAAGAATTATCACTAGGGAATTTATTGGCAATCATAAAGTAGATAAATGTCAATTCTCCATGGTTTCTACAATCTTTGATTATCTATCTAGAAAATTTAGGGTGGAACATCCAAATAATGTTTATTAATCTCCATTCATTGTCCATTTTAACTAGACAACCATGCCTATGACCAAAGTAGGCCCTGCCATTAATTTCACAAGGGTACAGTGGAGAATTCGAGGTAGGTAAATGATGAAGTTCATGACTAGAAAAGGAACAAAAGCACAATATTTTGAAACTACACACTATTTGTAATTTAAAGGTAACAACCTGACTTTTGATTTATTTGCTTTGCAAATGCATTACAGCATGTTGTGATAACCACCTTTAATATCAATCAGTACTAGAGAATGGTGTTTAAACTCGTACAATGCAATGTGAAAGAGTCGTGATAATGTTTCTCAAAGTAGCAAGTAGGGTTAATTAAAACATCTTAGGGTTTTTAGTTCTATTTGTCAATTTGATATAATATTGGGAGATATAATATCAGGGAAAGCTGTGAGGTCACAGATACCTCTCTCTTCTTCAGCATTTGCTCTCTGGGTGTTGCTAATCCATCACCTCACTGACCAGTTTCACTAGGATTACTCAAATACTTGGCTCAAGCCATTTGAAGATTAAACCAGAAAATGAATTCTATTATCTAAATTATACAATTTAAGTCTAAAGACAGGAAAAAGGCAAATATCACAGTTTGAAGATCTTCAGGCAGGAGAAATTCTCTGTACTTGGGAGAGGATCAATCCTTTGGTTTTATTTAGGCCTTTCACTGATTTAATGAAGCCCGTCCTCATTAGAGAGTGCAATCTACTCAGTCTACTGATTTAATTGTTAATCTACTCCAGAAACACCCTTGTAGAAAACCCCAGAATGATGTTTGACCAAATATCTGGGTACCCTGTGACCTATCAAGTGAAGTTGACACATAAAATTCATGACCTATTATTGTCCTATTAATGCAATATTGGATTTCATTTGCTATATTTTTGTTTAAAATTTTGAATGTACAGTCATAGAGACTGCTAGTTTTCAGTTGTCTTTTCTTGTACCCTCTTTTTATGGTCTTGTATCCAATCAGTTCTTGTTTCGCAGATTAATTTAAGAAATATTCCTTTCTTTCAAATTTATTGGAAGAATTTCTATAGAATTCATATTATTTATTCTTTAAATGTTTGGTAAAACTGTTGAATTTATTGCCATAATGCTTTTTTAAAAATAATATTTACTTATTATTCTGTTGACATCTTTAAAATCTGTAGAGATGTCAACTTTCATTTATTTTTTGCTTTTTTTCATCAGTCTGGCTAGAGGTTTCTGAATTTTACTCATCTAAATGAATATATAAATTCATCTATTCATAAGAGAACCAACTCTTTTTACCTTGATTTTTGTCTCTGATTTCTATTAACGTTATTTATTTTGATCAATATAATTTTTTGTGTGAATTGTTTACTTTTATTTTTGTCATTGTTAATTAAGGAGATATCTGTGGTCCTTGGTTCCAAGCTTTTTCAGTTCTATTGGAGGGATACACTGTCATAAATGTCCCTAAAACTACTAATTTTGTGAAATTCCACAAAATTTGATTTATTGGTTTTTATTTTTAAATTCAATTTAAAGTAATTTCTTATTTTTCATTTGATTTCTTTTTTAACTCACGGGTTAAACTGAAATGTAGTATTTAGTTTGTAAATATTTTGACATTTTGCTTTTATGCTATTAATTTCTAGTTTAATCTCATTATGCTTAGATAATATACTTTATATGAGTTGAATTCTTTTAAATTTGAGACTTATTTTATGCCTCAGAATATCATCTATTTTGTACATCTTCCAGGTGAGCATGTATATTCTGATGTTGTTTGATGAAGTGTTTCTTAATGTTTGTTAGATCAAGTTAGTTGGTTATAGTGTTAAAGTCTCCTATACCACTGTGATTTCTATTTATGGGCAGTTCCATGTGCTGTCATTTCATGTATTTTGAAGCTGATTGTTGGTGCAGAAATATTTAGGATTGTTATGTTTTGTTTTGGGTTCTTTTGTTCAACATATCATTATGAAATGGCTTTTTTTATTTCTGGGGATATTTTTTACTAGGAAATCTACTTTGTTCTTAGTACACCTAATCTAGATTTCTTTTGAATAATGCTAGCATAGTATATCTTTTTCTATCTTTTTACTTTTAATCTGTGTCTTTATATTTATAGTACACTACCTATAGGCAGCATGTAAGTCAAGTATGATGAGATCCTTTATGTCTATTATAATTATTCATAATATTATGTGTAAATATATCATTTTACTAATTGTCCTCAACCTGTTGCATCTATTTATTTTTCTCCTTTTCCTCTTTTTCAGCCTTCTGTTGGACTGAGTATTTTTATGACTCATTTTTATGTCCATTGTTGGATTATTAACTATAAAAATTAGTTTTGTTATTTTTCTTGGTTGCTTTGTATATAATTTATAGTATACATCTATGAGTTACTACTTTCTACCTTACGGTAATACTCTACCCATTCACATATAGTGTAGGAACATCACAATAGTATACTTCCATATCATAAATATTTTAAAGGTCAATTTTATAGTTAGAAATTCTTAAAAGTAAAATTGTATTTATTTTTGAATCTCAGGGCAGTTTATCCACTGCTAGGTAAAATATACCCTCTATAAAATTTCTCTTTGAGTATATGACCTATGGATGAGAAGATGTTTCTTCATAATTTGGTTAGTTTGTTCCCAAGAGCTTCTGGAATTCTGAGGGACAAAGGAAATCAATGTGTAAAAATGTTCCCCTAGTGTCATGTAAATATTATATTTTTATTATAACACAAGAAAAATATGTGTGAAAAAAATTTATGACTAAGACACATTGTTCTTACTTGTTCTTTTTTTTGCCATTTTGTACTTCTGCTTTTTGCTATAATATTTGTACTCTGTGTAATGTACTATGAAAGTTTTATTTTCTTGGTAATTAGGAACAACATTGGTATCTCTTGCAGAAAATAAACTTATTTCAGATATATCTGTAGAAGCTTGTCTTACTCTTCAAGTTAACATATAGATTATCCTTTTTATTCATTACACTTATTGGCCATTGAACATGAGATAAAGTATGAACTAATCCAGTTGAACACCTAACAACAGCAATTAATAAAATACAAAAATAATCCAAAACTTTAGAAAACATTTTTAACATTTTGTGTTCTCATCACCTCACGTTGCTCTCCGTAATCCTAAAAAACTTGTTGGTTCCCTGAAATAATTACTTATGACCAATTATGATATTTTTGAACAACAATAAAAATGTTGAGTGTAAGGGTGATTGTGGCTAGAAATCCAGCTCATAAGATGATTTCTACTTCATGCTCCTTTTTAAAAGTAGGTGTTAAGAAACTTTTGAATGAGTGCCTTTAAATTAGTCCAGTTCGTGAGGACAAGTGAGTGGAAAATGGCATTTAACTTGAAGGAAACATGGAATTAAAACTTAAACACAAAAACATTTAAATTTTCCACAGACTGAAATGTGATCATTTGCTGTCCTTTTTGCCTTCCTTCTAGGCATGCTTATTCTCCTTTTTTTTTTTACCAACTATGTATTATGCTTTATCAAAAAACCATAATTAGTTTTCACATCTACAAATGAATAAAAAATCTTTTTAAAGAATGCTAAAAACATTTTCAAGAAGTTATAAATCAAATTGAAAAGTACTATGAAATAACACAGAGTCCTCCCGTACTGCTTAAAGATGTCGATTTACATCTCTTAAACTAAATATTATTTGACTCCAGGCTGAGTACCACCTCTACCTAAAGTTTCTATAGTTTTATACTGGCTATTTTTATTCATAATATTTAATATCTGTGTGTTTCACTTATTTTATTTAAAAATTAAAAAATGTAAATTAATCTCACTTTGAGAATTTATTACCAGAACTGAAAATTATCCTATGAGATTCCTGCTTATTTATATTAAGTAAACACATACTTAGGACATGTATACAATTCAAAAATATGTGGATTTTTAAAAAAATTATTTAATCTTGATTTGATACTGCAATAATGATTGAAGAAAATATGCCATTAATAAATGAAATATTTATTTATTAAAACATAATATCTAAGAAATATAATTTTAGTAATTATCATGAATGATTTTGTTTTACATAAAATTTTATAAATTGTAGATGTCTGTAAGTAAATTCTGAAAGGCTCAAAGTTAAAATGCACAACTATTTGAGGAAAAACAGAACAAAACTATTGTTTTCTAACATAAATTCCATGATCTTACTGTAGCTAACTCATCATATGATAGCTGAAGAAAGAAATCCACTCATTTGATATGTTTTATGATATTAGATATCAATATCAAAAAAAAAATTTCCACAATTGAGTGATATATAAATAAATGTATTTTATATTTCTATTAGAATTATCTTGTCATAGGTGTGCACATGCAATTCAAACTAATGATTTGCACATATGAAATTTTCACAGGTAGATAAATATAGACTCTTTCTGTATATATGTTTCTCAAAAGTAAAGCACAAGTGAATATAGTAAACTAACAAAATAATTTCCTGGCCTTTCCTGCTCTTTTCATGATGTTATGGCAATAACATTAAAGTGAAAGAGAAAGGGATAAAAAAAATTAAGAACAAAAAAAAATTAGTTTCTCTTTACTTCATTAAATATAATGGTGTCAATATCAGTATTTTCTGAATGAAGTTAGAGATTACTGAAGAGAATATTGCAAACACTAAACCACCATGACATGGAAAGATTGCGTTTTGATTTGTGGCTGGTGCAGTTTTTATAGGTTTTGCTACGGTTTATTTCTTGTACCTGAATCCAGTCAAGATCCTCACTCAAAAAGAGTCATGATTCTAAGTTTCACAGAAGTCCGGATCTACAGCACTACATCTAAATAAATGCATTATTGCATCCTGCAAACTTAACTGTATTCTAAGTCTATATATATTTTTTAAATATCAGGGCTTGCTTTATTCTAGTTTACCAATGTAAAATAAATTATTTAATTTAAATCTCAACTTAGTAACTCAAATCATTTTAAAGAAATGTTACTGATATTTTCTTCTTCGATTTTTTTCCTAGTGGTAAATAATTATGTCTCTGGTACTTGAGGACCTGTAGTCTAACCAGCAATTATCTCTTAGAGTTAAGGTCAGGACTCCTGTGATTTGGGAGACTGGAATGTTCAGCAATTACAGAGGTTTGGTAAGAGTTTTTGCTGAACCACAGGAATGAACCACACTTTTAGAGCATTAAGAGATGATCCATACACAGCTCTGCTCCATCTGAAAGATTATTCATTTACATAATTATTCAATAAATATTGAGTTCCAATATATACTGGATTTATACCAAGATCAGGCATAAAGCAGTGAGTAAGCAATATAATTCCTGCCCTCACGGAGCTCAGAAACAAACCGGGGAGGCAGACAGTAAAAGGAATAAAGAGGTAAATACGTAATCTTAAATAGTTACTATGGGGGAGAGGAGGATTTTGATATTCTAGTTGATATGTAATGTTTTGGGATAATTTAATAGCATGTTGTTTAGAATCAGGCATCCCAAGATGTGAAACCTGATGCTACTATTCTGCAAATTTCTGCAAATTAAATAACTTTACTGAAGTTGAAATTCTTCATCTATGCAATAAGACACTAAAAGCAACCCCATAGCATTTCTATAATTACCAAGTAGGATAAAGTATGTAAAATGCATAGTCAACTGTCTAGCACATGATACACATTATAAAATGATGGTGGCAGTAGTAATTGTTAATATGTGTCTAACAAATAAAGGCAGATGACACTAGAAAAATTATATTAAGAACCATGATGACTGTAACAAATATTTATATCCTAGATATTATAGCTTGAGAAAAAAAATTTTACATGATCTGAACAAAAATTGTTGTATTGTCTTTTCAAATTGTGCGTCACACAGTTTTATAAAACGGCTTGTACAATTTGTTCTATAGGACAGTTGATCTTTGATAGTGAGATGAAAAGATGTCAGTTGTTTAAAAATACCTTAGATTTGTCCAGAGGAGAATACATATTATCCCCATTCTCCAGATGATATGATTAAAGTTTAGGAAGATTAAGGAACTTGGCTGAGGGCTCGTTGTTATAGACTTGTAAGAAACGTTGCAATTCAAACTCATGTGTCTTTGAATCCAAAGGTATTGTTCCTTCTATTTTATTATGTTATAAATATATCTTTTTCACTTATTTAATAGCCAGTTAGTGAAACAGCCAGGTAGTACTATGTACTGAGATTTCTTTTGCAAGCACGATTTTATTTTATTTTAGTTTCAACTTATCATTTGTATTTGTCTAGATTTCTTCTGAATTTTAATTTTGTCACCTAACATGATGGCATGACCATCTTAAATTGCTTCTTCCAGAAATCTGGTTCAGTAGGCCTTTAAATAAATTTTTAAAAATCCTTAAATAGTCTTTAATTATTCCCTACATAAACTTGGTTTTTGGACCCATCTTATTAATTGGAAGACAAAAATGAAACTGAAACTCAGAAAAATACTGTAGGTTATGGTGTCAAACTGGAAAATTAAGAACAGGATGTGTGGGTTCATGATGTTAAGCTATAACATAAACACTCTCTAAGAATATATTCCAAATGAGATTAAGTCTGCTAACACTTCAAAGTAGAACCTGCCTAAAATAGTTAGGAGAAAACAAGTATCATTTATACCCAAAGTAATGCCTGTCCATTATTAATTTTGTAAAGTAGAAGATGTCACGATACTTCAAAAGATTGTTCTGTAACTAACATTGAGAGCATGAAGATTTTTTTTATCACTACTTAAATTTATTTTTGATTTCTTTATTTCTATTTAAATATTCTTATTTTTCTGCTGTTTCTCTATTAAAATCTACATTATAATCAAAACAATGCACCTGACAATTGCTATATAATAATTATCCACAATTAAGATTTTGCTTTCTATTATTTCCCTGGTGTTAATAATAACTATTCACCTTGACAGAGTTTATTTCTTTATCTGTGCCATCTGTCACTATGTTTCCATTTGTATAAGATACACCTCCTTTATTCTAGCATAACTAGGGAAACTCAGAGGTCACTGAGTTCAGTTCAGTGCCACCTTTGCAAAACCTTTTGCAAACTTTTAGTGCTCAATTAACAAAAAATTACTGAATGAATTAGTTAAGTGCAAAAATGCAAACACATGAAAATTGAAGGAAATGTTATCATAAAATACTCACTAAGAACTCCTAAGCATACAACTATTGCGCTTTTTGCTTTATCTGACTTTTTCTCTCATGCCTCACCAAGCTTTTCCATTTTTTTCTACGTGTATACACTGGTGAAGACAGTTGTGTATCAGTCAACTTAGTGAATCACATACAGTGCCGTATTGTCAAGTCACTCGGCTGAGTCAATGTCAAGTTGAATTCTTGGGCAATAATAGCAAGATAGGTGAAATCGGATTTTCAGTACTTTAAGTGTATTTGTCTGTCAGCCATAATTTATATTTATATAATTTGTAAAATTTTAACATTGATTACTTTCATTTGGGGTGATTATATTGTAAGTGCATCTTCATCTTTTTTTTTTAGTTTAATTGAGACCCAATGTCTCTTCTTCCCAATGTTTGCTGCCTGGCGTGTGTTTTTATAAAATTATTGGATTCTAAATGATTCATATAAAAAGCACTGTCATGTTTTGAACAGTTTAATCAAAGCTGAGGAACTAATACACATTTTGTCACTAATATTTACAGAATTTAAGACACTTCTCAGGATTATAAAAATTGATTGATGACACTTTTTTCTGCCTTCTTGGCCTGACATTCAAAATACCGAAGACCTAAAAAGGGGAACTGAACATTTTTGTCTTGACAGGAAAGAAGCAACTGCAAATATCTCTTACTGTGGGCTGAATAAAGTATTTTTATAAATCTAATCTATCAATGAACTAGGGCATTCTTATTCCCAATTTCGATACTGGGGTCTAATAAACCTTCTTTACTACTGTAACAGTTCCAAATCTTGAAAGTGTTTTTCTCAGTGGGTGTGAAATTTGGCTGTATTATTTGGATTATGAAAGAACACCACCTACGACATGATAATCTATACTGTTGGCAAGTCATCTGACTCTTTCCTGTTGAGTTTCACAAAACAGTTACTTACCTTATTCAACTGAGAAACTGAGACATATTTTCTCTAAACTGATTCTTTAATACAATATTCGTTGACAGTGCTGAAAATATACTGATGTCATAGAGAAAAGGCACTTTATTTATTAATTAATTTATTTTTTTTTTCAATTTCCACTTTTATTTTATTTTTTTTAATTCATTTTTATCGTTAGACTTATTGGGGTGACATCTGTTAGCAGGGATTAGAAAAGGCACTTTAGAGCACAGATTATTAAGAAAAAAATGCTTTATAGAAAGAGAGCATTTTCTTTTTGACAAATTGAGAATCATGTGCAATAAGAAATTGACACATACCTCAGGACACAAGGGTGAAGACCTACAAAGGCAGAAACGATACATTAGTTTACTATGAAATTGAATAGTATTGTAGTTCTCTGGGCGACAGCACATAAAGCACATACAATATTTCTAAATATTTTGCTATTTAGTTATGTATTTGTTTATATATTTTTTATTCATTTTAATTTTTTATTAAATTTATTGGGGTGACCTTGGTTAGTGAAATTATATAGGTTTCAAGTGTACAACTCTGTTGTACATCGTCTACATACTGCATGGTGTGCTCACACCCAGAGTCAGTTCTCCTTCCATCACCATCTATTTGACCTCATCTACCCTCTTCTACCTCCCTTCGTCTCCCCCTTACCCTGTGGTAACCACAAAACTGTTGTCTGTGCCTATGAGATTTTGTTTGTTTAGCTTGTCTGTTTGTTGTTTTCAATTTTATATGCCACATATGAGTGAAGTCATATGGTTCTTGATTTTTTTCTGTCTGAGTTATTTCTCTCAGAATGATTGATAATCTCAAGGTCCAGCCATGTTGCTGCAAAGGGCAGTATTTCATCTTTTCTTACAGCTGAGTAATATTTCATTAGGTATGTGTATCATAGCTTCTTTATTCAGTTGGCTATCAAAGAACATTTTGGCTGTTTCCATGTCTTAGCCACTGTGAATAAATGCTGCAACAAACATAGGGGTACACATATCTTTATGAATAAATGTTTTCAGATTTTTTGAATAGATACCTAGAGGAAGCATTCTTGCGTCATGTAATAATTCTATTCTTAATTTTTTGGGGGGCCTCCAAGCTGTTTTCTACAGTGGCTGTACCAGTTTAAAATTTTTATTTAAATAAATCTCTTATACAGCTTACAGAATAAATTCCCTAGTAACTCAATAAATTTAATTTTTAACTATTTCTACATTAACATGTTACATAATTTAAAATATAATGTATTTCTATATCAATGAAAAAACCATGCTAACTTTTTATAAGCAACTGGTTATTTTTCAAATTTTCACACATTACTAGATATTCTAGAAATGGTTTTGACATACCTTTGTCTCTCAGGTACACCATTGTAATTTATAATATTCTGAACTGAGAGTATATAAATTAAAAGAGCAGTATAAGTCTACTCTAAAAAAATATTAGGGCATTTGCACATTTGAGCCTGCATAAAAATAGAATGTTTTTTTAAGTCTCCAAAGTCAATGATGTGGTTCTTATGGGTGGGTGTAAATAGAGTATTTAATTCGAGTATACAATGACTGTCCAGAAAGTATCCAGCCATGTAATAAGAAAAATAGAGGCATTTATGACTGGATTTTTTTCCAGACAGCCCTCATAATACTCTAGAAATATTTTAGAAATCAGTCTGAAATCAAAGAAACATAAAGCATTTCAATAATTTTTTTTTTAAATTTAGGACAGAAATACAATAGAAGGGATGTTCTTAGCTATTGGATGGAGGAAGAAAACGAGATGTAGCAAAGCTAAGTGAATTTAATATTAAACACTTAGCAAGTGGCAGAGCCAAGATTTTTACTCAAGGCATCCACATCCTGTGAATCAAAAATGCTGTGCTACTCTTTCAAGAAAGAGAGATCATAAATTATTCTTTGAGGTCTCCAGAAAGGGAGACTCTACAATTTCCTTCCTGTTATGGAATATTTGTGTTCAATTGACTGCTGACTTCCTGACTCATTAATCTCCCATATACTTATTCCTAGTAATGTAAGTTTCATTTAAACAAAAGACAGCAGATTATACACCCACAGACATACATATACATACACCCACAGACATACTATACACTCATCCACTAGTACTCACTCATTCTTAGCCATGGAGAAAATAAATTCTCTCATCCAGTCCATGGTACTTTGCTACACAAACTTTTAGGGGAGGAGGGATGTTGTAAGCATATTCTGTCACTTCTGGAGACATGTTCAAAAGCATTCAAATTGTTGATAGCATTAAATCAGTGTATACATACTTGGATGGAATAATTGTCTGATGATATTAGGTGTGAAGGACTTGACAAACGACACTTCTCCATTTCAAGGATATACATAAGAAGCAGAAACTCATGCCAGTTGCTTGGTACTTTGTACTCTTAAAAGCACTAGAAATATAATGCATTAGAAATCCAGCGAATGATAGCATTTTACTCCAATTTCCTTTTGCATGCATGTTTACACATGTGTATTTGCTTGCACCCAACCTTCTAAAACTCATTAACTTCACAATAAAATTATAGAAATTACATTTTCTTCGACGTCAAATACATCCATTTATCCTTTCTGAGGATGCAGCAGAATTTCTCTGATTGACCATAGAAATTTACTTTTTTCTCAAGACTCCTCAACAGTATATTTACGTATAAACCACTGAGGAGAGTGAGATGCTTAGAGGCTGGACTCTTGTTTTTACTTGTTCTTAATACTTTATTTGTTTTGTAGAGTCCATTTTTACATATTCTCTATTTTACTATAATGAAGTTAGCTTATCTTTGACTATTAAATGAACAAAGAAGAAAAAGACAAAGTAACATTTATTATTGTAATTAAACTTAAAATGAAAAATTAAATGCATAACACTATTTATAAACTCATGAAATTCTGACAAAGCTCTAAGCTGATGTCCTTTTTGAAAAAAAAGTAAGGTAGGATAAGAGTTCATTAAGCTGCAGTCAACAAAACAGAGCTGAAAAACACGAGTTGATGTGGGTAGAAAAGATAGGTTTCCCTTTTGAAAATTTTAAAACCCTGAGCACATTCACTGTGTGCTGCCACTTAATGCATTGTCCAAGTGTTTCCTGCACATCCAATTTTTATGAGAATTTTAAAAGGTTTCTAGTAGACAGTTTAATCACATTTCCTCTCACCACTTGTATATGTGCTTCTTATATGGAGGTCATTGTCATAAAATGGAAACTTGTTTGGTTTCTCAGTATGCCTTTTTTTTTTTCACACATGGGGGGCAGAGGAGTCCTGATGAATTTATCAAAGCAGATAATTTTTACAAATGTATGCCACTGCTTGATTTTGTCAAATATGAGCTATCATTAATATGTGCAGAACACATATTTGTATATTTCTAGACTTTGCTCCACCTTCTTTCCTGCCCTCCAAAAAGTTAATGACCGTGAACATTAATAGATGAATGACAGCAGCACAATTGCTCATAATCCCTATGAGGTATGTTTAGTCAGGTGAAGTAATATCTTAAAAATAACTTCAGAAGATTTTCATGCTTGTATTTTCTCAATGGCTTTTACGCTAGATATCCTAAATTTATAGATCAAAGGTTCAAAGAATGAAAACAGATCTCTGAAGCAAAAAAACAAGCAGTGTCCTCCCCAGATCTCATATTCCACCTGTAAATATTCTTTCGTTGAAGTTTTCAGTGCTCCTGTCACTGACAGGGCATAGGAAAGTATTAGATCAAAATTATTCTTCTTGAGAGAGATTTTATAACAGAAACAATGGAGGACATAAATTTTGGTCATTCTGTGAAAACTACTCAAAATGATCTTTGAAGTCACAAATAATGTTACAGGTTTGAATGACTATATCCTTGGAATGAAAGGAAAATGTTAAATAACACTACTTTGAGGTGAAATGAAAATGTATATACTGTCAGTTTGATGTTCTCTCAAAGTCTGCACAGGGCTAGAGCATAGCACAGGAATATAATTCAGATTAAAGACCATGCCTGCCTTTTGTAAGGTGAATAACTGGTTTCTTATTAATATAGCAGAAAGCAGAGACAAAATTCTCAATTTAGCCAGATAACTGCCAATTAATAATGTGAGAATATAAACCAGACTTTGTCACAGGACTAGGTTATGTATCACTTAGGAGCATGGCAGAGAAACCTTTTTCAGGTTTCTACTTCACTACCAAGAATTATGAAGATTTTTGCATGATACACTTAATGTGAAAATTCCTGCCTGTCTATATTCCTCAGTATGTCTCAATATTTTCCTGATTTTGAAGACTAGGTAATAGAAATAAATATACAATATACGAACTGACGCATTCCGAAAGATGCCCTACAATATTTTATTACATGAATATGTTTGTGTGTACAAAATCGTTACGGTATGGAATAGGTCTGGGCAGACTTTTACAAGGCAAGAGCTACTTCAAATTTTCTCCAGGTGTTATGGTCCGCTAGCTATTTCGTTTATTATTCAGGAGGTCACCCCAAATTGCTTGGAGGTTAATTATTGGACTGCAAGCAATGTCTTATCCAGCCCTGGTATAGAACAAAGTTTAAATTATTAAAAATATAAATTTCTAAAGTTTTAAATTTTCACATAAAAATAAAAGTAAAAGGTCAATCGAATGGGAATTATTCATTTTAATAGTAAAAATAAGATTTCATAAGTTATAAGGTTATTAGCCATAAAAAATGTCAGTATAATATGCCTAGTAAACATTGTTTTTAAAACTATCAGGATTTATTCTGAGAAGTTTGACTGAAATATTTTGACCATAATTTTAATAGCATGAGTTTTAAAAATTTTTATGTATAATATTAAAGAGGAAAAACAAACCAACATTGTTTTTTAGTTAAATAGTAATCTGCTAAAGGTAAATATATTTACAACATCAGAATCATGTTCCATTATTTATGTATTCAATGTGGAAATTATTTTCTGTCCAATAGATATTATTAAGCATGAAAGATGGAGTCAAAATATTGTTTTAACTGTACATAACTGTGAAACTGTAGGCAAACTTCGACCTGATAGAGCAAGATCATGAACTGTGGTAACACAAAGCCACTTCTTCCTGATTTTGTGACGTTAGAAGATTTCTTTAGTATTCTGAGCTTCCATTTCCATAACAGCAAAGTGGGAATAATAATCTTCATCAAAGTGTATTGTTGTGGAAACATAAGACTCTGTATCGAAAGAGCCAGAGTGTCTGAGCTTTGTACTAAATACATAGTAATGGTACCATCTTCATCATCATCATGAGCCCACCACCATGTTAACATAGACGCCATCAAACGCCTCTTTAACTTGGAGAAATTTCCGAGTACTTCTGCTCCAAGTTTTATATTTTAAAAATGAGTTCACTGAGATCTTAACAGAGACCACACAGCAAGTGTATAGCAAACTGAGAAGGAACCCATAGCCCATGACTCTCAGTCTAAGGTTCTTTCCACATGATTGTTAGTGAAGAGAAGAAATATTTTGTTTTTCTTTCCTAAAATTTTTCCATCCCTACTCCTATGTGGCAGGAGTGTGGTGAGAAGTTTATAAATTCAAATACGACTTCAAGTTAAAAAATTGATTGGTGTTGATTACTTTGGCTACTATTTTATTTTATTTTGTTTGTTTATTATTGAATTTATTTGGGTGACATTGGTCAACAAAAATTACCATAGGTTCCAGGTGTACAATTCTACTGTACACGGTCCACGTGTTGCACTGTGTGCTCACTACCCAGAGTCGGTTCTCCTTCCATCACCGTGTGTTTGACACCTCCTCTCCCTTCCCCGACTCTCTCCCCTCTTAGCCTTAGATAACTACTAAACTATTGACTATGTCTATGAATTTTATTTCTTTGTTGCTTTCAGTTTTATGTTCCACGTATGAGCGAAGTCATATGGTTCTTAGTTTTTTTCTGCCTGGCTTATTTTGCCTAGTATGATGATCTCAAATTCCATCCATGGTATCGTAAATGGCCGTATTCCATCTTCTCTTGTGACTGGGTAGTACTGCATCGTGTAAACGTACCTCTGCTTCTTTACCCTATCACCTTTCGAAGGTCACTTTGGCTGTTTCCTTGGCCACTGTGAATATTACAGTGAACATTGGAATACATATATCTTTGTAAACTAAGGTTTTCAAATTTTGGGGGTAGGTACCCTAAAGAGAGATTATCAGGTCTTATGGACACTCTATTTATAATTTTCTGAGGAAAATCCACACTGTCCTCCATAGCGGTTGTACCAGTTTGCATTTCCACCAGCTGCGTATGAGGGTTCCTTTTTCTCCACAATCTTTCCAACACTTGTTATTCCCTGTCTTGTTGATAACAGCCATACTACAAAGCATCAATAATCAAAACAGCTGGTATTGGCAGAAAAACAGACACAGAATTGAAAACCCAGAAATAAACTCACAAATATATGGACAGATTTTATATATATATATATATATATATATATATATATATATATATATATATATATGAAAAGAAAACCTCTCCAGTAAATGGTGCTGGAAGAATTGAAAAATCACATACAAAAGAATGAATCTGAGCTGTGAACTCGCACTATACACCAAAATTAGTTTACAATGGATTAAAGACCTCCACATAAGATCCGAAACAATAAACTGTATAGAAGAAAACACCGGTACTGAACTTATAGACCTTGGGTTCAGGGAGGACTTCATGAACCTGACCTTAAAGGCATGGGAAGTAAAAGCAAAAATAAATTAATGGGACTGTATCAAACTAAAAACCTTCTGCACAGCAACAGAAACCATCAACAAAGCGAAGAGACAACTAACCAAATGAGAGAAACTATTTGCAAACAGTGCATCAGGTAAGGGTCTGATATCTAAAATATATAAGGAAGTTGTACAATTCAACAACAAAAAAAACCAAAGATTTCAATTTAAAAAATGGGCAGAGGACCTGAACAGACACTTCCCCCAGGAAGACACACAAATGGCCCACAAATATATGACAAAAATACTCCCCTTCACTAGCCATTAGAGAAATGCAAATCAAAACCACAATGACATACCACCTCACACCTGCTTGTTTTAGTTTTTGGCTAACAAGTATGCATTTATGCGGTGTTAGGAGCTGAGTTGTTTTCCTCCAAAATGTGTATTTTGGAGTCATACATCCTAGTACCTCACAATGTGAATGTATTTGGATCCTTAAAAAATAATTAGGTTAAAATGAGGTCAGTAGGGTGGATCTTAATCTAATATGGGTGGTGTCTTTATAAGAACGGGGATTGGGACATAGATACACAGAGGGAGGACTATGTGAAGATGGGATTATGGTGACCAGCTATAAGCCAGAGGAGAGAGGCCTCAGGAGAAACCAACCCTGCTGCCACCTTGATCTTGAACCTCTGGCCTCCAGAAGTGTGAGAATATAAATTCCTTGCGAGCCACCCAGTCTGTGGTACTTGTTATGGCAGGCCTAGCAAACTAGGCATTAGGCACTCCTCTGAAAACTTTACATTGTTTCATTCAGAGCCCCAATTCACAAGCAGCCATTCGCACTTTGGTGGAAAGGTTAAGATTATTTCCCCTAATGGAGATGTTATTCTCTTCCTTAAACAAAACAAAAAACCAAACCAAACAAACAAACAAACCTGACAGTCAAGAAAGAACAATGACACCCAGAACTCTTTTATTAAAAAGCCATAGTAGTTACTGGAGCACATTTTCCTAGCTTCGTCATGTAAATCTTCTTTAGTACCTTTGTGTGAACTTCACTGAGGAGAATATATTGTATTTTACTAATTCTTTGTGTGTCTATTTCTCCTGAAAGCTAAATGTTAGCCTGTATACAATAAAGACGTGCCCCAGGCACTTAGCACAGCACATCGTAGTGCGCGGCGTCTGTAGGTACTTACTAAATACTCACAGGATTACACTGAACCTCTTCGTAGTGCATATCTGAGCACCTATGCTGTGTAACTGACTGCCTTGGTGGGGAAACAGTCTTAGAACACGATCTTTTAAATACATCAATAATTACAGATGCTTGGATGGTCTCCAAAAGGGACTCGATCATGTCCATGTTACAGAGAAATTCCAGAATGGTGATTTGGGCTCTAGGATGTGGAGCTCATCCTTAGTACCGAAAGCTAATTAGCATAGCACTATAAATCTTACTCCATGCCTTTGACAAGTGTAAAGCCCAATTAGAGTGATGCGATATTAATTAGAAGAACATTAGAAGTTGGATTGAGAGGCGGTGACTCCGTGTAAGTTATCCATGTGGGGCGCTAGCTAGAAGGAAGGAGTGAAGGGAACCCTGCTCACACAGGGTGTTACAGCTGCAAACAATTACTGGAGCTATTATGAGCGTTATTTTAAGGGTATTTCAAACATCTTTTAACTCATACAGAGGAAAAGATACCACAGAAACAGAAAGAAGAGGTGATTTATTATTGTTTCCCCAGATACCAGATAGCAGTCAAGACAAGGAACAGGGAAATTGTATGCAGGGCAAATGGGTTAAGAAACACCTGCTTTGCAACGCCCCAGACAAAGTGGGGAGCTGTTTACAGGGCTAATGCCACGTGAGAGGACGGGTTTCCTAGAGGAAATTCATGATGTCGGTTATGGCCCTTCTCTGCGAAAATTCGATGAAAACATAACAATGTAATCCAACCTTTTCTCATTGCCATTATTGCTGTTTTATTCAGATGATTACGTGTAGATAATAAATAAATGAAATGCTGCAGAGAATGAATATTGATTAAATTATCATACCTAGAAGCAAAGATTCATTTTTAAGAATTATCATAAAAAATTGCTGGGAAATATTTCTATGCCATTATCTCTTTTATTACATGTTATTATAATACATTTGTGTATTATTTGTTATGTTACAAAGGATTTGATAAAAGAGAATATAAATAATTTAAAAAGCAACAAAATACGCTATTAATGACAGTCATTAAATGTGTAATAAGAATAAGAAGAAAACACAGATTTGACTTAACGAGGTTAAAGAGGTTAACAAATAACTGTGGCTGACTTACATAATCGTGTCAACCTCAACCTCAGACATTAACAGGGAATTGAAGCTAAAGACTGTTGTGAAGGGAAAAACAGAACTTTAGATTCCAGTATGACTCAATGAAAACACATCTGTGTATTGTGGTCCCTGAACCTAGGGCTCCAAAAGGAGTATATATGGAATTCTCCAAATATTAAATTATTGCATATTAGGGAAAAGTTTTTATGAGGTGCATGTTATGGATGCAGCAGAGAGACACGAAGACTCTGAACATGGGAAACTGAGTGATTTTCATCATTGGAAGAGATTTTTTTTTTACTTTTAAAAGTAAAATGGCTTGTGCAGAGAATATTTAGTAATTCTATTATAACGTTTCAGAATGAACAATCTAATCTGTCTATCTCTATACTGTATTTTCAGTCCATTTGAAATGATTGATAATGGAATCTAATTGACAGAGGATAGATTTCAAGTTTATTTGCAGGCCATATGTACCTTTGGTTTTATGATTTATGTTCTTCCTATTCCCTATGTGGCAATTTCACACCATTTGCTGAGAACTTTAAAGTTTCTTACAAAAATTTATGTTTATATCTCTGTCAGTCTTTCATATATTGATGCTACTTTGGGAGTTTTGAAAAGTATTAAGGACTTAAGACGCCAGTTTGCCCTTTGGGATGTTGTGTTGTATTAATCCAAATGCCTTCAGACTTAAATAATAATATAACTGTACCACCCAACTCAAAATTTTGAACTCTGAGTGGTGAAATTCCTCTAATATTTAATATGCCTATAAATATTTATTTTTATTTTTTGTCACGTGTGCATCTTTAATGTATGATGTATTCCTACGTGTGTATACTTTATCTTTGTGCATGTATTCATAATATAATTTTCAAAATATTTGGTGAGACTAACCATATGCATTTCCAGATTATATGTTGGTTTGCTTTTTATTGGTTTGTGATGCAATTCCTTAGTGATTTCTTTAAATGAAAAGCCTCTCTAGTACATTTAAATACTTGTAGAAACTCATTTTAAGTAGCATTACTCAGGTCATCAATATTTTTGCCTTGTGTTCAGACCTAATTATAAAAAAGGAGTTGATTGAGAATATATACAAAGTGCAGACACTGTATTTTTACATTCGCTCTTCACATAAAAGTGTGTGCTTACCTGAGTAATATTTTGGAAACAATAAAGTGATGGGGGGAGTTAAAATGGAAAGATTTTATTATAGTCATAGCAGTAGTACCTGAAAACACAAATACATATTTTTTAAATTACTCCTACTCAGTCTATATGTGAGGGCTTCCTGAGATAAGGTATAATTATACCTTAATACTAGAAATTTGTTTTGATGAGGGCTCAGCAAAGTGGCATATAAATGACAGGAATTTTTACATGATGCACTTCCTGTGAGAAATAGATGGCTTCTTGTTCATCATGGATTGGTGGCCAAAATTGAGTCTCACCCACAGGAGTTTCCAGAATGTTTTTGAATAATACGAGTTGGGTATAATTTCAAAATCACTACTGAATAAGAGAGTATGTAGGCAGTGGTGAAATATGGTAAGGATAAAATAAAATTGAAGAATGTTTGTCTTTAGGCTACAGGATTTGTGAGTGGGCGGTCTCTTTGTCACTTTGCTTTCTAGGCCCGCGGCTTCCTTTTCGCATTTTGAGCCAACGTGACTGTGTGCTTTTGGAATCCGACCTATGGTTGAAAGCCCGATGCAGGGACAGAGGAAACGGGGAGTCTTACGTCCTTGGGCCATTTTTGAACATGAAATTACGGAATTTCATTGATATGTTAAGTACTGTATTTAAATAGTAGGCAACAATTTCATGAAATAGGCTATGACTATTAAAATGAAAAGAATAGTGGAGATGCATTGATAATATTTTGTTGATTTCTGGAATACATTTTACTCTCATTAATAACGCACTAACTGAACAGTGCAATTGCCAACACTTGGGCCCTATAACCATGTCAGAAAATTCACGTTGGGGCTTTTTAACAATTTGCTTTGTGACAAGGACCAAGTTACATAATCACTTTATGCCTCAGTTTTCTTATCTATTAAGGATATGAGGATATAGACTGCACACATTCAACTGGATGGTTATGAAGATTAAAAATAATAATATTTTTGAATTCCTTGAAATTATATCTATCACATAGTGATCAATATTACCTGTAATTATAAGCTTTTGATTTTAACTTGAATATCAAAATATCCCCAACTATATAGATTTACATAGGTGAATTGTCTTGGTTGAGATGAAGCCTTTATTCAATTTCAAAATAAAAGTATTTGAATACAAAGTTCTCAGAAATAACTCTGTTATGAAACAGAGTTTCTGTATATTTATATACACAACTTAAAGATGTGCTGTGTTGTGTTTTTCCCATTTCACTTATTTCTTCAGTCAAGATTTGGGACATACAATTAGCTATCAAATATGTCCTATTATCCCACTGTTTATGTGTCTTAGCTGGGTGGAGCATATCTTGTATTTTAAATATTAACTCTGTGAATCTGAAGAAATTGTATGAATTATGCCATTTTCAGTTACTCAGGTAATAGATGTACAACAATTTATCTGCTCACCAGTGATTTAATCTTTATGTATGTGTGCATACATTTGGTTATCCAACTCATGATGCATTAACTATGTTGTAGCCTCAAGTTTCTGACTTGAGCATAAATATTCACATCTCTTGCATAACGTAGTGATGCCAGGACAACATTAGATAAAATATAACTAAAATATGATAATCATACACCTCTAGTTCTATTTATTTCTTAACATTTAATAGTATAATACAGTTGTTTAAGATGAAAAAATAAATGAGTCAGAAAAAACATAATCATTACAATACAAGCTAGTCTTGATAGCATTGTCCTTTGCCCCAGGAAGGTAGACGGAAGATGCACTTTGATTGGCTGTATCACCTGTAAAACAGAGGACCATCAAGTTCCTCATGTCTAATATAAGAGTGGCAAATTAGAGTTATCTGCAGCACTGACAATAGGAACAGATTGCATTATAAATCATCATATCTTTGACAGACAATTACATTCAGAACTTTCCAAGCATGAGGCAGGGACAATATTTGTCCACCAACAAAATTATTCAAGCCAAAAGCTCAGTGAGGATGTGAACATATGGAAATTTCTTCTGGGTGAGTTGTTGGAATTAATTTCTTCTATTACCTTCCTTCCCACACATCTCCTGTCGAATCATAAAAGTTAAGACAGAAAATGCCTATTAGCACTCACTGAGTCTGTCTGCTCTTCTGCCCTTCATAAACCATTCAAATATACTATCTTCCTTCCTTTTTCAGGTTTGAGGTGTGTGTGTGTGTGTGTAGGTGTGTGTAGATGTTGGGGAGGATCTTTATAATAAGAAGGCAGAGAAATAGTTCTCATGAAGTGGAAGAAGACATAGCCAATTTTTAAAATTCCAAGTGTGACACTTGACATTTATTTTTTGTATATTTTATATAATTTCAATATATATTTTATATGTCCTAAAACATTTGTGTAAAATATTTTTAAAATTTTTGGTAAATTACATTTGAATCACTTTTAATTTTTGCACAATTATTTCATCAGTGCCATAGTCAATCACAAGACTGAGTGTACTAAATTAAAGAGATGGTATAGTTTATCTCTATGAAAGGAAAACAAATAGTCTTGGTATTACTTATACATGAAACAAAACCCAAGTATCACATCTTCTCAAGGCATAGTTGATAAGTTTTACATAATGTTTACAAAGTTTTAGTGTACATAACACATTTCTTCTCTCAATAGTGATATTCATCTGGCTCTAATTGGTTGTTCTACAAATTGGTTGACCTAATGAAAACTGCTACCAATAACCTGAATAATTTTCGGGGCGGTTGGAATGACTGTCAGGATTATTACTGGTAGGGCGGTTTTGTGTATTTCCCAAAAAATTGTGCTGACCATTCTATCCACCCCCACTGCACTGGTAATAGGAAGCAATCACATAACAACCCACTTGGTGTTAAGTTACTGGTTGTATATGGGGTCTTCCCTTGTGGTCTGAGATTCTGAATCATAGGTACTATGTTTTATTTAGTCTTTTCAATTCTTGCAGTAAGGCTTTGCTTCTGCTTTATACAAAGCCTATGACAGTAGACTCTCAGCTATCCGGCACCCAGGGGGATTGGTAGATGCTGGGTAAATGTAAGTTGACTCTCCAGTAACCAGAACTGGCACTCTCAAGCAACCAGCAAAATCTCAAGCAACAGGCACATCAGTTTTGCTGGTTGCTTGAGAGAGTGCCGATTGCTTGAGTTCTGTTAACAGAGAATGTACTTATTTCTATAATACGTATGTGTGTATTCATGTGACAGATTTTAAGTCTGGTAGGTCTTCCACCGAAATTGGCTTTGCATTTACATAAATAGTTTTGGTAAAATCAAGATTACTTAATGTAAGAGGACAGGATGCAATCAGTAGAATCCTTCACTCTAGTTTAGTCAGCTGAATAAACCACCAGAAGCTATTGAAGATGACTGAGTTGTCGGCCTTACAGAGCACTATTCAGAATTTAACTCTGGTTTTTATCTTTAAAAAAAATTCTATTTCTTATATAAATACAAACTCTGCTTCCATAGTTACTATAATTAAAGGTAGTTAAGAATAGTGACTTTTAAAATGCATATCTAATATTCCTAATTTATTCACACTGAAAATATACCAACAGTATAAAATCTTTTAACTAGCTTTTTCTGGCTTACCACAGAATTCTCTAACCTAATTTACTATCTGCTCTAAGATTATGTTTTTCTGGTATAGATTTCTTCAAGCTGAACTAAGAATTTACGCTAGTTTGCTGAGTAGATATGTTAGGGTCTTTATGCATAATGAAATTCTGTACAAGCATGCATGGGTCTTACTCAAAGAGGAAGCCCCATTACTGAACACTGAGATTCACTTTTAGATAGTTTTATGTAAATGGAAGTCTTGCAGATTCTAAGAAACCCTATAATCTGACTTCACCATAATTGTTGAGGCATTCATATGAGGAGGCACTTTTAAGAACTGATTGAAAAATATGCAAACATTCAGGAGGTTATTGTGTTAGGATGCCTTTGATTTTGGAAAGGAGTTATTTTTTGCTCTGAAAATTATGGCTCACTGGAAACAGGAATTCACTCAATAGAACTGATTTGGAACACAAAATGCTGCGTAATTTTCAATATATTCATGTTACAGGAGTGCAGAAGGCTGCATAGTTTTACATTACATGGGTTGAGGATTGGGGATTTGTGTTTTGTTTCTGCTTCGACAATTGCCTGTAAAAAAGATGATGAATTGTGAGGTGGTTACAGGCTTTAATTTTTTGATTGAATGAAGGGATTGTATTTATAGAAGGTCATTCAGCTCCTGTGGGGAAGGTTATTAATATAAGAAATTATGTGCTGAGGTAAACCACCTTAGTCAGACAGTGAAATTCATCATTCAAGACTTGTTTAGGGACATGCAAAATACACTGCAAATTGAGTGTCTCCTGTTCAAGGAGATTAATGCTACAGCTTAGAAATTTTCAGAAAGTTGTGATAAGAATCCCAAGGATTTGTGACAGTGAGAATCCAGTTATTTTTTCCCTTTATTTACCTGGAAACCAAATCATTTTGGGGATATCTCCTTTATTTCTGTGAAGTATATCTTGCTTGAAAACACGGAAAAATGATCTATTTGTATCATTCTTAAGTAAAATTTAAGAGTACACATCTTAAAACATGTGGGTTCTTTAAGTTAAATCTCTTATGAGAAAAGGAATATATAAGTAAATGCAAACAGTGTTTAGAAATCAAGCATATGTTCTTCTGAACAATAGCATGCCTTAGTTTATTCTTGGAACAGTGTTGTAATGGTCACAGACAGCTTCTTACCTAGGTTGTTCAAGGGTGCAGACGTATTGTCAGTTATATGAATATATTTAAAAAGTAAAAGAAAGTCACAAACATTGCCCTAATCTGTTATTTTGAAAAATGGAACATCATACTACTTTTAAAAGCTTGATAAGGGCATATTATATATAATTCAAATTTCTAATATTAATTAAAGAACCTGACCTTGTATAGTTTCTTATACTTTTCAAACGATTTCACATCTAATTATTTCATTTAAGTCTCTTAGCCAACTTCACTGATAAGCGGAAGCGGGGTTATTATCCCTGCAGGGGCATCACCATTTGCTTATGGTTTTACAGGTAACACAACGCATTTTCTTCTGGAACATCCATGAGGCTATGCCTACATGCAACCTGTCTGAACGAAACAACCCCAAATATTCAATACTTCCAATTAGCAGTAGCAAAACTGTGGAGATCTGTGAATGCCAATGAACTGTGTAGTTCCAAAGCAGAATTGGAAACAGAAAACACTGAATACAGTTGTCCAAAAACAATTTTAAGAATTTCCTACCTGTTACACACTGCGTACAGCACAAGGACATCAAAGCAGGAAATAAGTACAAATCACATTATTATACAGAGAGATGAATGTTCAAAATGTTACATTTGTTATGGATGCAAAAGGAAAGGAGTAAGGACAGTATAATCCAGTGACTTGGGCATTGGACAAGTTGGCTTTACGATGAGTGAAGGAACCTTAGGTGGGATATTTAGCGAACATTTAAAATTACAAAATAAAGCATAGACTAGTTGATTCTGAAGCAGTAAATTTGGGTGTCATCCCTTACAGGTATATAGGAGATATTTAAAGGTCTCAAATTGCATATAAAGTTTCTCAGAGAAATAAGAAATAGTGAGACAATAAGCTAACCAAGAATGCAGACTTCAGAAACGTTAATATAAAGTGAGTTTCCCATAGGGAAAAAGAATGCTCAAAGATACTGAAATACAGAGAATTACTGAGGAGCAGAGAGATTTGAATTATGGAAGAAAAGGGAAAGAAAAAAAACGTGATGGGTTTCTGGGAGTAATTATTTTGTCAAGTTTTAAGGAAGCCGAGACCTAATTGAGAAGTAAGGAAGTCGGAACTATTTTTCCCAAAGTGCATCATGAGAAAAATACGTGGAAAACAGAGTTGAAAATACCAGTGGGAGTTAGATTAATTAATTACCCTGATCAAAAACAACCCTTATAAATCTTTTATAATAGAAGTGACAAAATTATATCGTTACTTAGATTTAAGTGCATTGGGTACATTGGGAGCATTTAGTGGTCTTACAACACAGAAATAGCAGGGCATGCATTCGGTACTTGAGCACATGTTTTACTCTCTGCTTACTTTTTTCAAGAGGAAAAGATTTGTAAACATTATATTGTGGCGATTATAAGAACTATTAAGATGGTAAATTGAGATGCATCCTTTCTTCTTTTGCCTTAGTGAACTTGGGTTCGTAAGTCTTTCTCTTGTCTTACTCTTTCCTACAGAAGAAGAGTAAGAAAGTGGTACGAAACAACAGAGTTTGAGAAAATAGTCTTAGTAAATTATGATGTATACAGTCATAAAATTTTATGATAAAGACACTTCTGCCTGAAAGAAACAGATAATCACTAGATGAAGGGAGAGATCTTCTGGAATCCAGAATAGAAAACGAGGAACACTTGAGTTCATACCTCAAGTGGGTCAGAGAATGATAAATAAGGCAGTTTCTCTCCGTGTGCCTTTATGTCCCTCCGTCCCTCTCTGTCTCTGTCTGTCTTTCCACTTGGTACCTTGCATTTCTGGCAAACACCTGTTTACTTTTTCTACACTGTTTTGTCACAACGTATACCTGGCTGCTGTGGGGTTGTGTATATCCCAACCCTTCAATTTCAACTGAGACTTCCTTTTCTCTTCAGTGTAAAGCTCCACAAAAGCATTGGGGAGGACGAACGCATCTTCACATGAACATAGTCATGTATAGTGGTTGCAACGTAAAATATTGGTCATCTTAGATTTTGTCTGGGTGATGGAAGCACAGCACATGCCTGGTGTGCCTGGGTGGAGGTGAGGGGCTGTCTCTTTCGGGGATGTGGTTCTTGTAGGTTATTTATATGACATCAGAGTGAAAGCACAACACTTTAAATGAGCAGAGTTGCACTGTGGAACTGTATGCCTGAAACCTATGTAAATCTTGCTAACGGATGTCACCCCAAAAAGTCTATCAATAATAATGAATTAAAAAAAATAAATTGGCAGAGTTGTTCACATAAATAAAGGGAATTATTACTCCGGAGGCATTTCAGTAAGGGAATATTTATGTATTTGTTTTTACCTTGTAACAATGAAAAGTAATCTTCTGTTAGATTCCATCTTACCTACATTCTGTTCGCATGGATACTCACTCCAAGTATGTCACTTCTTTTCCATAAACTTATTTCACACTGAATCACAATGAATGACCATCATAAAAACAAATAGCATGTCAACACATTTATTTGACCAGGGCCCTCTTGAGATAGATAATGTCTGAATTTTCATCAAGACTGTAATGATTAGTGATTCTGATTATGATAATCAAGTAACTCATTAGTGGCTATGTTTCAAAAAAGATTTAAAATAAAAAAAATATGTTTCTAGAATATGGTGAAGCATTTGACTCAGGCTGCTGAAAGATGAAGAAAAGTAAAAGGACTGTTTCGGCCCTTAATGTTATTCACTAGTGAAATATATATAAGGCAAGGGTGCCCACCTTTTGCATGCAGCACATTCCCAAAGGACATGCTTCATGACAGTTCATTTAAAAGTGCACCCTTTTTTATTTATGAAAAATAAATTGAACAGAAGTTACCTTGTCTACCTTGACAACATAAACCATCAAGTGAGTGAATAAAGGTTTCAACAAGGAAGTATATTTTTATTAGGTGATGCTCAATATATGAAAGAGGCAATTGAAGTAAGTGAAAGTAATTTCTAACTTTATTTTTCAAAGAAAACTTTATTTGTGGGTAGTTTAAGCTGAATGAGCAACAGAAGATAAGATTTTGTTATTTTTTCCTGTGGACTTTCTACAGCTTGTTTGAAAACATGCAGGTATTTACCGAGTGTACCTAGGCGTATGTGTAGGTATGGGGTTTCCTTCCCTTGTGGTGCTTAGCCATTTATTTTAATAAGACTGTGGACAGATGTCTAGACTTCTCTATGCTTCAAAGAGATTACTATGGAGTAAGATTGTAAAGAATGTTTTTTAAAAAATGATATGTACAATGTTAATTAGCTAAAAGCACAAAGTACTAGTTGGTTAAGTTCAATGAAGCCTTCCAATCCACAATTAATACAAAAGGGTCTAAGCTATATGGATAAATTACATATACAGTGGTTATGCTTAGACTTACACTTTGGGCCATATTTAAACACATATTTATCATAATATATAGTTTCAAATACATCAGATCTTCCTTTTCAGTGGATGTTTCACAATACCGACCTCCTAGTTACTAAGCATGAGATATTTCCTGTTGAGCTGAGAAAGGTGCTTTTTTTAATGAATTAATTTGAATATTGAGTTAGGCAGATGGTTTCTTAAGATGTGGTTATAAGACCCTTCCAGGGAGAATATATTTTTTTCCTATTAAACTGAATGGCCATCTGGTTTGCATGAACTAGAGGCTCTAAATCCAGTCTATTGATGGGTCTTTGTTATTAGCTTCTAGCATGGCAATCATCTGGGCAGTTTGTGAAAATATTAATGAGCCCAGTTCAAAGTTCCCTTTAAATTCTGTGAGCCTATAATTTAAAATATGAGATTGAGAATATGGCTTATTTTCTTTTAGTTTCAATTTTATTAAAAAGAATCAAGATAATTTCTACCCTAAATAAAATAAAATTCATCGTCCATCAGCTTCTAAAATTTGACCTTGGGTCAGTCCGTCTCTGTGCCATAATTTTCTCATCAATGATAGAGGTTAAAATAAGAATCTCCAGCATCCCTTTCAACTCTAATATTCAACGAGTCTATCAAATGTTGACGGCACCCAAAGGGAAGGGAATTGCTACAAATCCTTACTTACAAACACAATCTTCAAACCCAGATTTCAAGCTTTTAAAAGAATGTTCAGTGCCACAGAGGGCGATGAAAATGAGACCTAATAGAATTTAAAGAGAGCAGAGGCTGGAATAAAGGCAAAGGGGGATTCGAAGCTACTGAGCTCAGTGTCGGGGGTGTGAATCATATTTACTCTGATTTCCTGCTTCTTTTTATGTTGAGTCTCAAAAGAAGCCAGCTATTTAATCTGGTTGCTTCCTTTTGCTTCTGTGCGCGCGTGCGCGCGCGCGCGCGCGCGCGCGCGCACACACACACACACACACACACACACACACACACACACACACACACACACACAGCTACCCAAGCTCCTACCCCTTAGAAGCTGGAGAAAAGTTATATTTTGCTTTTCAAAGTGCCCCAAACTGTGTGGATTTTTATAAAACATTGTGGATTATAGGATTAATTTCCACATCTTTCTGTACTGATACACAAAAACAAACACAAATTCCTTTTAATGGTCTCATTCCCTATTTATCTTAGGTCTCTTAGTAATCAAGATAGTAAGAAAATGATATTATAAGAATAGTCTAATAGAATCTTTTTTCTCCCTTCATTGTAGGTGAGTAAAACATGGTACTTATCCTTGTGAGATCCTTATTTTCCAAGGTTGAATTTACAAAATCTTTTGTAAAAGAGTTTGAATTGTAAAGAATACTAATATGAAAATACAAAGAGCCATGTTTCAATAATATTGAATTTTAAGTTGAGGGGGCAATAATTAAAATTTATGTATATTTCTCTTTTCCTAAAATTATTTTCTTTAAATCATGTCTTATCTTGATTTGGAAGTGGATTTCTATTATCAGTATTATTAATTTGAGAAGAAATATTTTATAAATTATCTCCTATACATTCTTAAGTCACTTTTAAATATTACCCACCACCTCCACTTCATCAAACTATCATTAATTTAAATACTAATTTTTGTTTAGTTGGAGTTAATGTATTTACTTTGATATCATTACAGGAAAAAACGTGTTATTCTCTGACGAACTATCATTATGTAGTCTTCTGAAGAACACGTTGTAGAAATAAACACACACGTGTACACACACACACACACACACACACACACAAAGTATAAATGCCACTACCTACTTTACTCATTAGGTAGTATTTTTCCCCTCTATTTTGAGATATTTATATATGTTGCTGAATACATTTTGAAATATACAGAATTTATCAAATTAGCCATAATTAATATACCATGAACATTTTCAGGACAAGGATCATTTCTTATATTTATTCTTTTAAACAAACTATTAAAAATAATTTGGTATGTAAAAGGTTTGTTGAATAAATTAATGTGTTCTTTTGTGAAACCATCCTAGAAGATACGAGTACAACATTTGATGTACTTCTTGAAGATAATATGAAATCACGTGTTATTATTTTCCTCCTCAGAAATGTTTCCCAGTTGTTTTTTATATTTATTAATAGACCTTTTTCAAAATAGATTTCTTGTATCTGTTCCTGAAATCGATTTCTGGTTAATTTTCATACCTCTCTTTACCAAGGGGAGCAACTGGATCAGGGTAAATCAGAGAAGTGTTAAAGTTTTAGAGTCATCTCAGTGTTGTGTTCTAATCTCAGGATTAAAAGGTAAACGGTGAAGTGCTTTTGCAGAAGTTATGAGGATATTAGGTTAGATTTGGAAATAAAGCAAGTGATTCAAAGATGACCCTGTTAGCAGTGAGTCCATCTATCACTGCTTCCTATTAGTGGAAGTAATTCCTTCAGCTATCCTGACCCCAAATCTATAAGCAAAAGCTATTTTTAAGAGCTTAGAGTGAGCATATTTCTAATGTGACTTAGTTGTGTTCCTTAAAATATATAGAACTTTAATTTTAAAAATACAGTTAAAAAAGTCTAGCCTTTTAAACATTTGCAGCTAAATAGATTCCATACTTGCTGAACAGTTTCCATCCAACATCACTGTGATTAGTCTAATTGGGCCCTAAATACTCTAAACTATTTCAAAAGGTACCCAGTGCACCAATGATTTTTGTGAAGAGAGAGTAAAGGCGTAGTCAATAAACATCAGACCTTTGATAGTGGTGTTTTTCTCTTCATAAATAAAAAAGATATATACGGAACATGAGTGTTAAAAATTATATGTTGGTTTTAATAGAGTAACACATTTTCAAAGCTATCAGGAAGATGAGAGCAAATGGTTATAACAGAATCAGTGGTAAAATTTCAGCTTTTCTGAAGTCCCTTTATCAACTGAATTATATATACCATTTTATGAAGGTCTAAAATTAGAGATTTATATTCGGGAAAAAATTGCCTTAAAATTTTTAGGATACTATATCTAATAATATCTCACATATAGATTGCATTTTAACTTGGAAAGGTGTAATCTAAACTTCCCATTTTACTGACAGATACCCCGAGCTTTAAATGGCAAGGTCACAGGGTGGTACAGCTGAGGTTCAAGTGCAGATCCTTAAAGTGCTAATTGTCACATTCTAGTGTTTTCCAAAACATCCTTTTTTACTCTAATCAGGGGTGTCCAACCTTTTGGCTTCCCTGGGCCACACTGGAAGAAGAAGAATAGTCTAGGCCCACACATAAAATGCACTAACACTAACGATAGCAGATGAACTATCCAAAAGGACCATGCATTATTTAC
This sequence comes from Lyroderma lyra, assembly GCA_004026885.1. Taxonomy (NCBI): domain Eukaryota; kingdom Metazoa; phylum Chordata; class Mammalia; order Chiroptera; family Megadermatidae; genus Lyroderma; species Lyroderma lyra. Next base: position 44,777 of record PVJL010003107.1, read on the forward strand.
GTAAACTTTTAAGAATGTTTACAAATTTGTGTTGGGCCACACCCAAAGCCAGACCACGTGCAGCCCACAGGCCACAGGTTGGACCAAGCTTGCTCAATCATTAATTAATTAAAAAGTTACAGATTTTCACTAAAATTTCAATATAATGCAATTTACATAAATGAATTAAAAATAAAAATATGAAATATTCAACTTACAAAAATGCTTCTTAAAATTATGTATTCAAGGAATAGTGTTTGTTGGTTTGTTATGAATATACTATAAAAAAATAAAGCCTGCTTTCTCTGTTTCTTTCTGTGTATGCTATCAAAAATGCATGTTCCAGCTTTTGGATCTGTTTTAGAAAACTTCCTAGTAAGAGAAGTATAATAAATCACTGAACTGTTTAAGAATTTGCCTTAAAAAATAGTATTCAAATAAATTGTACAGCCTTGAATTTTGAATTCACTTTGAAGCACTCTAGATTTGAATCTCTGAATTTATTACCTGATGAATTTGACTGGAAGTCTGCCTGCACACTCTTACAGACTAGCAAGGCTAATATTATGTTAGAAGTTTATTTTTGCATAGCATTTTTTTATGATTTAAGGACATAACTCTACTATTGAAAATTATACTTAGTTCACATTTTTTTATTTCTCTCTTTACCACAGAAATTTCCAAATATAATTATAATTTTACATAAGATTATTTTTTCAGAAATACTTCAACCTAAACTTCAAGATGCATTTATGTTAGACATTTTATATATATATATATTTAATATAATATATTATATACTTTATTTCTAGCACACTTGAAATTATAAATACATATACAATATAATTTATGTAGCTAGAGAAATGCTTTTGAAAATATATTTTTGATGTAATATTACTGAAAGAAATACAGTGTAATAAAGAAATACTCCTTTATATAATTATATGAAATCATCTATATGAAAAAACATATGAATCACTCACATGAAATATGTATCCACTAACATGGTGCTTGTATTTGCATGTATGTAAACACACGTGATGTAAAATGTAGTTTACAAATGGCCACTCTGCATGAAGTAATATTTACTCTGTGGGGAGCCCATCACTGGATACCTGAACTCGCTTATATCTTAGGCTTATATAACTTTTCTTTGCATTTTAATGTCAGTTAATGGAACATGTTAAATACTAATACAGTGTTTCCTAATAACTCAGTTTAAGCACTATGTATTTGGCACTCTTTCAGAACCCCTTGGAAATTTTAAATGACTTAAAACATGCCTCGAGTTCGCTCTTTTTAAGCATTAGCTACCTAGAGTGAAAATGAAACTCATCATTTTTTATTCCAGAAATCTTTTAATTCAATGTGTGAACATAACAAAAGACTTCATCTTCAAATTTTAAGTGAGCACATCTAAAACAGGGCCTCTCCCATGATGTCTTGAATATAAAATAGTTGTAAACAATCTATTTTTTGTGTGTTGAAAAAGATTTAGTTTTTATTTCTCTTCAAGGTATAAATACAATTAAATAAAAATGTATGAAAAGTCTGAGGGGTGTTAGAACAACAAATACTAAAATAAACTTAAATGAACTACAATTGTCATGGTTGAAAACATAGCGTGCATATTCTTGATTAACCACAGTACTGAAAATGTCTGATTTTGCATTTCTTGACTTGTAATCAGACAGAGGTGTGTATCTCTCCTTAGTGTCTGTGCAGTTGCAAAGACCTGTATTGTCTGCACTCATTTATTAAAATGCAGAATTAAGTTGCAATGTGCAATACCTACTGGCATCAATAAAGCTTTGCCCTGGTGATATAACATGTAATCCTTTCGTAATTTAAAAACTTTCAATGTATTATTGTTCTTGTGGAATGGCTTTACAGTAAGGTAATATACAAAGAAGAGAACAGCAGAGAAATGCTAAAGTACAGAACGTTAGTGTTTGAAGTACACTTTCTGAGGGATTTTATTTCTATACATATGCCCATAGCAAGTGGGTCAAAAGAAGAGCATAAAAATAATATAATATCCATGAACCATTTAAAGAAAATGCTGTAACGTGCACAGAGCAGCTAAAATTTGTGGTCCTCATAAAGTTGGTTTTGCATTGCTCTTCTCTGGTGAGTAATTACCTGAAATTGTATCCAGTTTATCTATATTAAGTTAGAGAGCTTAGTAGTAATTGCTTCTGAAGGCATTATAGCTGAATGTGAAAATATATGAGCTTACAGATGTATGTATTTATTTATTTATTCAGCACAATTGTGCACACCCACATGCACCCAGCACCCCAGAACCTAAGCCTTGAGTACTCTTTGGCACACTCAGTGTTCACATCACAGATGTCTTCTCTGTTGCTGCACATTTAGAGGGAACCCACTGAGTAGTAACTTGATACAGGGTGCTATTGTTAAGTTCTTAATTGAATCACCAAACTTCTACAGGACTACAAAGTTACTTTTTCTCATTCTCCCCATTCTCATTAACTAGTGTGTTGAGACAAGGAGACAAAATGCAGCATAATGTAAGCCCCCTTCAACAGTGAATGGTTTTTTAAATATATCTCCGTATCTATTCATGCATTTGTGAATAGTCCCAGAAGAAAAGCCTTAAAAGTCATTGCATAGAAGGAAAGTCAACTCACCAGGCATTCTCAGGAAATGGACAATATACGGAATTGCTGCAACTTTATAGTAACCAAATATACTTACGGCAATAGATTGCTCTCAAATACCATGTAAGCAATAACACATTGAGAGAAAGCTATTTCTTGGTTATGGTACTTGGCACCTATACATTTTATTAAATTGATCCAATTGTTTGAAAAATGTCAGCCAGCCTATAATAGTGACTATTAAATTTTGGAATAGGATGTGCAAGAAGAATTCCTAAACAAAAAAAATAAAATATTTCATCTCATAGTTCAGCTTGAACCACTTCCTGAATCTCCTCAGACTTTAATTTCACAACCTTACACACTGTTTTAATCCTCTTTTTACTTAGATGTGTCCTGATTTTTCCTGATAATTAAGCACTCTTTATATCTCAACTGTTTTGGACCAAAGCGTGTCAGTGATTGTGTCATAAAATAGTAAATTGAGCTAAATGTTATACTAATGCTTTAAAAGTCACCTACAACCACAAAGTGCACAATAAGAAATATATCTTTTTATCTGTTAATAGCACTTGATTACAGAGAACTATAATTGAGAGAAGCCAACTGGATATTTAATGGTCTGTGACAAAGACTATATAAAATCAGCCTTTGTTTTCTCATGAAACCCACGTGCCACAGTCAACTTTTTGCTGTTCATTGAGTAATAGTGACTGCTATGTGGCTGGTCTCTCTGCACACCTGCCGTAAAGGTGCACAGGTTTGTTGGGACAGAGGAGACAGTGCTATTGAAGCAGAAAGGGAAAGAAGTATATTTGAGACGTAAAGAAGAAAGAAGCAAAGGTCTTCAGACCGCAAGAAGATCTGGAATAGGGATTGTGAGAAGTGTGGAGGAGAATCTAGGGAGAAGGGATAGTGGTCCATGCAGGGAGCGAATCTCCGTCAACTTGCATACCAAGGACTCCGCTGCCCTGGAAGACTCTAGAGGGTGAACTTGGCCAAGTCCGCTGGGTAGGGAAAGGCTGCAGGTCCCAGACATTGAACAGGAGCAAATGTCTTCAAATGTGCAATCAATGAGTGCAAATGTAAGCTATTAGGTACCATATTGCTGTGAGGAAGTTACTTCCTGCCATGAGTTGTTAAGGGTCCAGTTGGAGAAACAGAGATACTACCAAGGTACTCTCAATCTATGGTACTAATGCACTTTGTTTATTTAGTTTTTGATAGCATTTGTGATGCAAAATGTGGGTACTGGGAATGCTAATTTTGCAAAGAGTTTTTGTTGTTGCTGAGGACAGAGCAAAACAAAAACAGATACAAAGAAATTTTCATCCAGGGAGTTGGAAAGCAAAACACTCCATGTAACTCTAAGTCATTGTAAAAGTCCTGAATTTATTAATTTATTCCTTAATTTCACTTTAAATATTTACAAAACACCTAATAATGCTGCAGGCAATGCGTTAGATGCTGCAGATAAATTGTCAACAGGAGTATCCTCCTTACAAAGCGAAAGAAAGCAGAACTATAAGCAAAGGAAACAAAGACACTTGAGCTTAGTCCTATAGCAGGAACGAGTACCTTCCTTGTCCAGTTCTAGAAAAATGTTTTCCATGGAAAGAGGAGGGCTGGTCTTGAGCCAAATCACAATGAACCTGACACCTACGTGGTGCCTTTATTTCTGAAGATGCACAGTTTCAAGGTTTTTATGGTTTAGAAAACCTTTCATAACTATTATTAGCAATCTTGTTGAGGTGGAGGAAGCAGGTTTTTAACAAACACATGCTAATTGTTTTTCTATGTGCTTATTTGTTTTATGCATTTGAAAGCTTCAGAAAAAAATAAAGAGAAATAAGAAAAATACCTAGTTCCTTGTACCCAGAATTAACATGTGCTGATATTTTGATTTCTATGTCTCCCATTTTTAAGGCAAAAATACTCTTCTAAAAGAAGAGAGAAAAAAAAAAGGAAAAAAAAAAAACCTAAACAGATTCCTGTATACTATAGATATAGTTGATGTTCCTTTTAAATTATTTTACTGTTCACCCTTTTTTCTCATTCTACATTAGTAATCTCTACCTCAAAATTGATGTAAATATAGGCACCTCTATTTCTGTGATTTTATATGGCCTTTGGTTTTACAATATATACTATATTTTCCTTTTAAGTCAAAGTATGTATTACTTAAGCTGAATACATCTGTATTCACCATAATCTGATGAGTATTTTTGCTTTCTTTGCAAACATGTTTAATGATGACAGAAATATAAAACAATGGGGAAGGATACATAGAAGACATTAGAGAGAAGGCTGTAGGTAATGGCTCAGGGCTTCCTGATCTAGTACAGAGTAAGTTTGAGGACATTAAATTATTGGAACTTACTGTATGGATCCCTTAAAATATAAACCTGATCAGGTTCTAGAAATACTCATAAAAATATGTGCTTTGAGGTAAGCATGTTTAGGAATATTCTAAGAGTCCTGCCTTGTCTTCTTATGTTAGGAAATTGTTTTGTGTGTCTGACTGAGCAAGTATATTAGAGCCAGGAACCTTTGGAGAAGATACTTTCTGAGAAAGTACTCAGGCCTCACCTTCTTTAGGCTTTTCAATTTTAACTACAGCAATAACACGAATACTTAATTGGTTCCAAAAAGAGAGCATGAGAGGTAAGAAGAAAACCATGAATATGTGTTTTCCTGGAAGGCTAGTGATATAAATGCATCCAGAAGGAAAGTGTTTCCATTTTTATCAAGCGAGATGAAGACTGAGAATTGCCCTGTGAGTTAGTTACTGACGTGGACATCGTTGGCGAACATAATGGAGTGTTTTTAGCGGCACGAGGGTGGGGAGCGCTGGATGCTTGTGAGCCCTGCAAAGGTATGGAGAGAAGTTACACACACCACGTATAGACACGTCTTTAAGTAGACTCTTTTCTGTAAATGTGAATTTCTTATTAAACTTTAGGGCTTTTGTGTCAAAAGTTTTAAGAATGTATTACAATTCTTCATGAAAGGAATTCTTACATTCTTAAAATGGGTAGGGAAAACAATCAGTGGGAGTTTTTAACAAGTTGAATTGTTCTTTCATGAAACCTATAGCACAAAAATACAAGGCTACCTCCTCTATAATGTTGGCACAAAATGCATAACAGTACCATTATTTTTAGCAAACAACCTTGATTTTGTAAGAAGGTAGGAGGGGTAGTAGAGTAACAAGGCATGTTGCTACTACTATAGAATGGCGTGGAAAATGTAAAGAACTACCCCCTTGTTAGCAAAGAAAACAGCCGTGTTTCACTTGTCATTATGTGATTTTTCACAAAACTTTGGTTGCTTTCATTACTGTTGATATTATTCTTTTGAAATGACAGCTATAAAATGCTTTCTTAGGAATCTGTGTCAAAAATTAAGCTAATATTCCTGATTTTGAGGCAAGTTTGAGTAGTTATTTCTATAGGTAGTTAATGGCAATTTCTCAGGAACTACAATGGATGTTTTGGGGAAGAAATATTTAGCCACATAATAAAATAAAGACTATTAATAATCGGTAATGGAAAGCTTCAAATTGATTTTAAAGAATAAGACAAATCTATTTAGAGTGATTTCCATTTAATATGACGGTTGTTACTGAGCTCTGGACCTCTCAAGTTTGATTTACATATGTTTCCATCAGTACCCAATCTGATTTAGCAAATTCATCTTAACTATAATTCACTCCATATTTATATCAGATTTGGCAAACAGAATAAAATAATTTAACGTGTGAAATCTTGAGAGATTTATTGTTAGGAAGGATTTGTGGTGATTAAATTGTTGGCCCCTTAAGACCTTTTTCCTTAAAGTTTGGGCTATTTTATATTTGATCTGAAAATATTGTTTATAGTGCTATGAGTCTTTTTGCTCTAATTCACAGATTTGTAATGCCCAGAGGCTATTTATATCACAACAGTCAAAATTTTGAAAAAGTGAGGATGTAAGAGTGGGTTAAACTTTCCCTTTACTGTCTCATAAACAGAGGCTGCTCCAGAGTTAGACTCAGGAGAAGTTTCTGGGTGAAATCTCGTTGGGATGGAGGCAGGTCCCTGAGCTCCATAATCATGTTGCAAGGGCAGCTGTTGTGCTGACATGGTGCGTTCTGAGGTAGGAGAGAAGCAATGCTAATGGTGAAGCGCACTCCCAGTATCCCCAGTTCACGGAGCACCTATCCCACTATTTGGTAGTCTCTTCTTGTGTTAAGTCCAATTCTGTAACTTCTCTTCGTGGGATGCTCTGTTAAATTTAATGCATTAATAACTTCTGTCTCTATCCTCAAATTGTCCTCATATATTTCATACTTAAAGCACCAAGTCATGAGATTTCATATCTTCAAGCTTTCACATTTGCTCTTGTGTCTGTTAGAAATTTATGCTAACTGTCGATTCCCATGTTGAGCCCTCTTTTGAGACTCTGCCTATGTATCAAACCCCGGAGTCAAGTCATTCTCTCTTCTCTGTCCCTTAGCAACCTGTACATGCCGTTTCATATGACATTTTTACATAGCATAGTGGTTACTTGTTTCTGCGTGATTTCACGGCTAGAGTGAGGGTATTGTAGATATTAAATGCTGTATTTGGGTGAACCAATACAATGTTGATACATTGCATGCACTAGGCAAATGGCTGGTGATTAAAAAAAAAGAAGAAGAGACAAACAAAGTGGAATAGGTGACTGAATGAGCAAATAAATGGACCTATAAGGGAGACACATAAGAGTCATAATAGCCCAAACCTCATCCCTTAGGACTGCTTTTACTGGGCAAATTCTTGCCCAACGGACATTGAACACCACTGAACCTCTGCCTTCCCCACTTGTTAAACAAGGATGATATTTTATACCTCTCTGAAGAGGTTTCTTGTGGATAATACATATCATCTTGTATTTGTAGGCATAAAGTATTATACAAATATAGGTTTTTTTCAGGTTTAGAAGCATTATAGTATATCCATAAAAAATTTCAGCTGGTATCTGTGACAGGTTAAGTTAACAACAAGGAGGGACAAACACTAAAGAGTAAGCTATCGGACTGAAAGGAAAGGGAGCCCCAAGTTCACTGTCATGTCCTGAGGGCCAAAGAGCTGTTAACCTGAGCTCAGAGCTTCTAAACTCAGGGTGCACGTTAGAATTACCCGGCTATTTTTGAAAGCTATAACTTATCTGGTATAAGATGGAGCTCAGTCATGAACATTTTTTAAAACTCCCCAAGTGATTCTAATACAGCCTGCGCGAGAGCCACTGCGAGTCCACAGAAATTGAGGAAATGTTTCTAGGGAGAGAACCTGCATAATACATGAGACATTTTTAAAAGATTAATCAGCATGAAAGATATGAGAACAGGCTAGGGACAGGAATTGAGTGATTAAAATGTCTAGGAACATTACAGATGAAAATACTGTTTTTAAGGTCTAAACTTTTTTTTATCTTGTAAAAAGCTAAGGAAGACACTGTGGAGAGATAGCAAAGATGGGCCTTCATAATTAACAGTGCAGTGAGGTTGTTCATACAAACTTAGGCTCATTTCAAGAACTTATCCTGGCTGGGCAGCATTTTACAAATTATATCGAAAAATTTCTTAGATTGCAAGCAGAGGTTAAAATGACAATTAGTATTTGTTCAGTTACCCATGGAGAGTTCCTAGGAAGGTTAAGTTATCAACAGGGTTGATTGATATTGTTTGTACAAAGAACAGGCATAAAATAATTTTTTTCGTGCCAGAAGTTTCTAATGTTACGGGTTTATGTTTGTGTTTGAAAGTCATGTCTTCCTAGTCTTCCGTATTGCTATGTCTGTTCAACAAACAAGCAAAAATAGATGAGTTAATTAATTGATATCTTAAAAATGTAATGAAGGGTAACCTGGAATTGTTTTTTAGTATCTTTGCTCCTTTTCTAGATTTAAAGTGATTTCAAAATTTAAAAAAATTAAAAATACAATGGAAGTGTTTTAAAATGTATTTAAATATATAAAACAGTGGTCTTAAAATGAGAATATGCTTAACTAGATATACTAAACTTTGAAACTCATTTGCTTTTAAAAATATGTTTGATAGTAATTTTTCTAACAGATTGTTCTTTGGGATAGGGAAAGTATAATTTTGTTAATGAATCAAAAATATGGCATGCTAATTTGAAAAATATTATCTTCCCTACTGTTGGCATAAAAATCTGTGCACATGTTTTTGTCTTTTGGGAGAGGAAAAGTTACATATCAGTGACGAACCTTTTTTGGAGACACTACAATATCTTTTATTAAAGTAGAAATCTTAGAAATCCCAATGTTATGTTTAATAGATGGCCAAACAGCAATACTTATAAATATTTCTTTTCTTGAATCTAACAAGAGATTTAAGGAAGAAAGAAGCAAGGCTAATCAAAGTAGGTGATATCTTATTTTTACATAAAAACAATCTCTTGTGAGGATTATAGAAAAGAACCATTTTAATATTTGAACAGAAAAAGCCAAAGCCATAATTTACTATCTTACATTTCTACAGTTCACACTATTTCCAAATGAATTATTTTAGTTAACCTGCTTTTAAAAATATTTGATACAGAAGAAAGTAAAACCATATTCTAAGACCTTAAACTTTTAATTTCAGTTTTGTCTATTTCAAATGCATCATCTATAAAGGTCATACATATGGTAGATAAGATATAGGACATGGTCTCAGAAAGCTGGTCAGCAGCTCAACCTTGAGAAAAATATTTTATTAATCCTCTTTTACTTCATCTGTAAGTGGAGAATAATAATAATATCTGTGCCACAGGCTATCTGTATGCGCGTGCGCGCGCGCGCACATATACACACACGTATTTGAATGCTGTCACACACACATAGCTATGTGGGTGGTATCATTAAGTTTAGCTACTAAATATGTTTTAGCTACTGAAAACATAAGCATAATAAATAAATATTGCTTAAAAATAAATGGTAAAAAAAAATAAAATTAGTACGTCTTTGATTTCTTTAATTTTAATGAAAACAGTTTGACCATTTGTTTATCCTGGGAATGTTTTCATTTTTTTGGTAAAAGCTCGGTATTAATGCATGTGCCTACGAGTGTAGACCCTGGTTAGGTCAAATGGTGCTCCTTAATTAGACTCTTAGTAAACAGCCATGTCACTCAGTAGACACTCTAATGTGGAGTAGTTTGTCACAATTATTTGGTAATCTCTTTCAGTGTAATTCACACAGCAAAAGTGACAATATACCTGTCACTCCTCAGAAATGTCCCAGCTCTGCGGGTTTCCACATTCAAGAGAATGAAGAAAGCCATTACGAGGTACGCCATATCTCTATAGAGACCATGCTAGTATTGAGCAATTTACATTTTCCTAGTGATTTTTAATGCTATAAGTTAACTATTATAAATATTTCATTTGCTGACCTCTTTTATGTTTATATTTTTATACTAGTACTTTTTTTTAAACAACTTTAAGTCTACAATTTTAGAACAAAAACTAAATGATAATCTTTCCGTTTCAGTCATGGTCTAACTACTAATAATAGTATCTCACTCTTGTCACTGAATGCGAAGTGTTAATGTTTACCTATTTTTGGAGGAATAAATAACTTTCAGAGTTATATGTTCTCAATTAATTTATTTTTATTAGTTGAGCTAAAAGGTACACAGTTCTATCTGTTGAAATGTTGATTTGCTTCATCCCCTGCACTCAAAGAAGATAAAGGAGACAATGCTCCTTAATATAAACAGGAAAAGTTGGAAATTTTGTTAATCTTTTTCTTTTTTTACTATTCATCAGCTTGATTCTTTATTTTCGTTTTTCTTAAATTTAAAATAGAAAAAAATTTAAATGTGTCCATCCACTATAAAATGAAGATCTATTTCTTTCTTTTCTTTTTTTTTCTTTTTTTCTTTTTTTACTTTGAGAAGGCCATTCTAGTAACAATTATTCTAACATGGCTGAATGCAGAAATCTCTAATTGTTCATTTTAATTTTTTTAATTAGTATATAAAACACATAACATAAAATTTACCATTGTAATCAGTTTTAAGTGTAAGTTCCATCATGTAATGTGTGTTCACATTGTGCAATAGAAAATCCATATTTTTAAGGAACTGAGTTTCAAAAGTTCTCTAATCTTAATAAGTAAAATTTGTTTCACTTGTTTCTCACCATCATAACATAACGTAGATAGATGATAAATGATGGGTGGGTAGATAGATAGTTAGATGATGTGTCTGCATTAGCATTAGTGTACAGTCTGTATCTTCACCGAAGCTAGGCTTTTCATCCCTCATTTTCTTAAAGGTATTGAAAACATTTTTATTATTATTAGCACTAAATTTTTCCACTGGTCTTTGCCAACTAAAGGAATCTGTCATTCTCAGAAACCCCTGTAGTTATGGAGGTCAGACAAACTATTTTGATAGAACTTTGATTGATAGGCAATTTCTTTTCTGACAAACAGTTAGCTGAGGTAGCAAAAGGGTAAAGTCATCATTTGGACTATTTTATCCCCTAATTTGTCCTATACATATTTTTCTTCTTTTTCATTGTATGGATCTAACTCTTCAGAAATATCCTTCTACACTACAGCATGTATTTTTCTTTCTACGTTGCTTTCATTTTTTTCTTTATCTCTTTCAAAAAAAAAATTCTTAATCACTTTGACAGTTGAGAGAACTATGATTTTTTAATCCTTTGATTTTTCATAATTGTGTATATTTCATGTCTAGAACACAGAAGTTTCTCTCACGAATCACCCTTATTTCATCCAATAATAACACAAGAACCCTTACTAAATGGTACAAATAGTTTTATTCACAAATACAGACTCACATTAAACACTTTAAAAGCCTACCCAAAATGTTTCGAACGCCATTGAAATCCAAGTAGATTTCAAATTTCTAAGAACTTTATGCCAGGGCTGTCCATAAAAAAATCCAGCGATTAACGCCTCTTTGTTTCATATTATATGGCTGGATACTTTCCAGACAGCCCACATATATTTTTAAAACATTTTCATGCCTGTGTTTTTTGAGTAAAAAATATCTATTCTCTAGACACCCCTTGATTACTCAAGGGGTTAAAATGAGGAAATTGTTCTGAATATTTTCTTATTTCTTATAGAGAATCTAAGTGATCTATAATTAAAATAATTTTCTATGAACCATAGGCTTTTTATCCCTAGATAGTGTATAAGGCCCAAAGTACAAGAATACAGTTCATTCAGTGTTTATTTGACTAAAGTTTCAGGGAACGTGGACAAGAAAAAAACGATACTCAAAGCTATAGGGTTAATTTATATTATGACTCCAATTATCAAAGAATAGGAAAAGCAAATCTACTGTGCTATATTTCCAAACAAAGGACAGTAGACATATTGTATTAGAAGTCTTTTTTTCCCACAAGTTCTCATTTAACCATCAGACTCCACCCACACCCATTGTAGTTTGAATGGTTTCAGACTAGGTCACCTGTAAGGTACTCTCTCCAGTGGTCTATGACACTAAATAAAGACAAAGGTAGTGATAACTGACATGTTTGTAGCAAATGCTCTGTGCCAAGGTGTAGTTCAAGCTCCTTTTGTGTATATTAGACCATTCATTTACATTTTCCCTTGATGAGTTCAATTTGATTTTGATTGTAATATGCCTAATGTCTTAAGTGCACATTTTATTTAAATGCAGAGAGATAATCTCTGATGCTTCTTACAAAATAAAACTTTAAGACAGAAATGATGCCAGCTTTGGATTTCTATAAAGTATTCTGAGAAACAGACTTGCTGTATAAATGCTTAATATATGCGGACCAGTAACAAAGAAAATAGTTTTAGTATCTAGTTCCTTAAATGTTATAACACTAGTATTAATCATTCCTGATTATTGCTAAAAAAAAAAAAAAAAAAGGTGATTACAACCTACAAATTAGTGACTGTGCTGCATTGCTATTATTTTTCATTTTATTGTATAATGTGCTAAGCCTTGTAAATGAGTGTATATTACTAATATATTATTTTCTCACAATTTATACTTCATCTCTTTAGCATATTACCAAAGTAAAAAAAAAAAGCATATTTGTTATTTTTAGTATAAAAAGTACTTAACTGCATAAACTATACTGTTGTTCAAACAGTTGTATTTTATGTCAATTAATGTTGGATAATCTAAATGAAGTTATTAAATCTGTATTCTAATATTAGATACAAAAGAAAACCAAGTCTGATATGACCAGCAAGATTTTAATTGCTTTCAAATTATCATTCTTAATCTATCATTCTTAATTTAGCTGTGACCGTTATTTCTTTCAGAGAAATGTTGATATTAGCTATTAGGTAATTTTTGTACAAGACACTATCCTAAGCACTTCATATGAATTACCAAGTTTTATTTAATCTAAGATATTACTGAATATAAAACATGCTGCAATTTTATGTACCACTAGGAAAAAATTCTGTCAGTTAAGCTGTGATGAGTGCTTATTTATGATTTCCTTTGCATATATCCTGCTTTAAGATATGTTAAATATAGAAACATTTTTATATTACAATTGAAAATATAGCTCATTTAATCCTGACAACAACCTCATCAGGTAGGTACTATTATTTTTCGTACTTTATAGATGAGACAAAAAGTTTGCATAATTTGCTCAAATTCACACAGATCGTAATTAGTGGAGCTGGAATATTACAGGAACATGTCTTCAGTCATTGCAAGGTTGACTCCTCTGTTTTTGTAGAAACAAAATCACAGGTGATTTGACTGTCAAGGATGAAAGAGATTCTATTATTGACTCATAACTTTAAAATAACAAGAAATATGGACTCGCTTGCCCTAGGTCACAGAACTAGCTAGTGATAGCATTTGAATTAGATTCAGGTTTTCTGATCCTGGAGTAACCACCTTTGAGCTTCATTAAATTATTCCAAACAAGTGTCAAAGAAAATAGTTCCTATTTGAAATTTTTCTTAATTAGATTTTGAAGATGGTGTGGAATTTAAACTGTCATGTTTAAGTTTTCCCTTTAAAGCAACCTTCTGTCATTGGGTACACAGAACACAATATGGTTAAAATAAAAGCAAAGACATGAGTAAGTACATATTGTTTTCATATCATAAATGCATATTGCCTTTACTAAGCATCTTTGAGCTACACATTTTAGTCTTATTTTTCTATTATATTCAAATCCCTATATCTATGAAACAACCTAGAATGTAAGCAGATAGAACTTTTCGTGTCTACATTCTGCAATCTGCAGGAAAATGTCTCAGTTATTGGAATTCACACAAGACTGCATCTCAGTATGAGTAGCTGCTCCCTGTCACTATTTTTGATGCTTGAGCAGAAGAATCTTTACAAAATAGTCTAGTATTCAGTGTATGAATTTTGGAGATAAGAGTTTTTCCTTATAGCAGTGAAATCCAAAAATCAATGTCAGATGGAAATCTTAACTCAAGGAGTTAGGGAGATTGGTGGAAGAACCATAAGATAAGTGTAAATTCCAGCCACCAGACTTTAAAAATGTGGCAGTTATATCAAGTGTAAAATTCATAGGTGCAGATGGTTGATTAAGATATCCCAGGAGGGACCACTGCTATAAATCTCTAGACCAAGATTGGGAAAACCATTCTGATAAGGGAACTGTTTCTGACCTTTCACATAAATTTATAGCACAAGTTTTGCTGGATTCAGAAATTTGTACAAGTTAAATTATCATTGGTTTCACAAATATTCCAATTGTGTCACTTGATGAAAATATTTAATAACATAAAATATGTCCAATCAAGAGTGAGAGGAGTGTGTATGTGGTAAGAGAAAAGAACTAAACTGTATGAAATCATTACTGTTGGCACATACCTTGCATTTCACATTCATAACCTTACTTAGGACAAAGTTTTCAGGTATCATTTTCTCCTCCAAAAGATGAGGTTATGGGTAAACCTTGAGCTTGAGTCATCAAACCAAAGGAACATGGAGAGATAAGAATATGGTGGACTCAATGCTTATGACATGACTTAGAACACTCCAGTTTAAATTAACAATGCTAAATGTAATAACAGCATGCCTACATATCATAATATTTTCTAGAAAAATATGAATTTTGATTTATTTCATACTAGTGAACTTATGTTTGAAAAATTTAGGAGGGTTTAGAGATGTAAGCAAATTTAAAAGTACACATATTTAACCAACCCCATACTACTTACCTCTGCATTGTATTGTGGATTGATGTAATTTTCAATATGGCTCCATAAATGTTTTCCTGAAGTCATACAAATAGGCATTGGGTAATAGATACTCCTTTCTCTATTTCTTGCCCACAAATTTGATATTGAGACTATTCTTAGAGGGGGGCAAAATTATCCATCTTCTCCTTGTTGGGTGTTTCCATCATTATGTTGAAACCAATCTGTGAGTCGCATAGTAATAGTTCCTTCGTTCCTTCCTTCCTTCCTTCCTTCCTTCCTTCCTTCCTTCCTTTTATTCCTCACTCCCTTCCTCTCTCTGTGCCTCTTTTTTCCTTCCTTTTCTCTTTTTTTCCCTTCCTTTCTTCCTCTAAAATATTTATACATCAAATATGCAAAAGACTCTGTTATGGTATATGCTAAGTACATCATGCTAAACAAGCAAACATTCTTCTTTGTGTCTTAGATATTACAGTCTAAATGGAGTTACTCTTATATTCAACAAGACCATAAAGTGTAAACAGTGCTAAAGTAAGATACTCTCAAAATTCAAGAAGACCACATAACAGAAGTGATTTAACCTGGAAGAAGAAAAATATAACGGTAATATAAGACCTGAGTGATCAGGAGTGGTGTGATGTTAGAGTGACACTATTTCTCAAGCAGAGTGCATGGATAAAGGCCAACTTTTGGGAGAAGACATCACAGTTTGAGAAAAGTTCCACTGGTCATTTCTCTTCTCAGTTCAGACCTCTTTCCTGGTTCCATTATTAGGACCTCATCCAGCTTTGGAATGCAGGATGACAGTAGCTATCAACTTTTCATTCCTAATTAATGTGATATCTACATCCATTTTTAGTTATTAAGAACAATGACAATATAATATTTTTCAATAATATAGTTGATTTTAAAACTCCTAATCATACTTTAAAACTCAGATATGTATATGTATAGACACATTTCTACAGATTTAGACTTTGAAAAAAAATTTTATATATAATAATTGCACATCTAGTACATATAATTTGTGTAATAAATCTAATGTAGGGTTGCATCTATATATGAATGTGCAAATCTGATTTTATAAATAATGATTAATAGCCCCTGATTGTCAAAGAAAATATGTCTTCCACAGGCTATCTAAATATAGTTGAACAATGTGGATGGCCCTATGAATTAACTGCACTGGAAACCCATGGACAAGCTTTCAGTTGCGTGCCCTGTGTTCCAGCAGCAGACATAAATCAGCGATCAAATGTTCCAACAGCTCAATTTCTTTTTTATTTACTTAACTGTGTATAAATGATGGCCATCACATTCTTTTACTTTTTATTAAGCACCTTCTGCCAGTTTCTTCTTTGCCCCCAAACAAGTGGACTTGGTTTTATTCACAAGAAGAACCACATTTGACAGCTTTGCCAAGGGTGTCAGCAGTTGTCACAGGCTTGATGGACAGCACCAAACCTTGCTGTGGCCCATCTCCCAGTAATTAGTTATTTGAAGCCATTCTGTGTGCCACAGGCATAGGCTTATCATCCAAGGACATATTTGCCATTCAGAATGACAGCTGTGATGCAGCTGTTCGTGGAGAGAATGGAGTGTACAAAGAGAGGGGGAAGAGCCTTTCTAATAAGTGACAACCACAGTACCTTTCACTGAAGGATCCTGGAGATACCACAAAACAACCAAAATGCATGGAAACCATACGTGAAATGACAATGAATGACATCAGACTATGCGAGTGAGAGAAAAATACAGCTACCTCATAGATCTTTATCAACCAACTAAATCGCATGTTCTTGAGATCAACACAATCAGGCATTTACTTATGGAATTAACACAGGTGTGTGGAATTTTCAGTAGTTTCTGTGTATCTGTGGGTAATAACAGGAAAGCCTACCAGAGAGCCTCTTATTTAAACTTCCCTAGAGTACCTGGGCATAAAAATTTAGTGGGATGCTAAATAGCTTAGGGTATTGAAGACATATTGCAAGGAGTAAAAGTAATACACTTACACGTGAAAGAAGTACTGAAATGGAAACGATAGAAACAAGGGAAGTGAAAATTTCTTTATTAGAAAAGTGTACTTATGTTGAAATAATAATGCATGATGTGTGGGAACTATGAGATTCCTTTTTAACTACTAGTTAAAGGATTTAGAATCTAAAAGAAAGTCAAAGTATCTATTGTTAGAAGGGCATATTGATTAAATGAAATTAATATTTTTCAAAAAAGCATTTCATGTTATCTAATTCTCATTGTAATATCCAAAAATCCACCAAAATTAATGTTTTTATGGAATATAACTCATAGTTTATAAAACAAATTTAATTATATGTCCACATTATAGGATTTACAAATATGTTCTAAATTATGATGTAAGCTTTAGGGATTCTGAGAAAATATATTGAGATTTGAAATAAGTTTTTGGATGTTTACACTGGTTTCATATATTTACAGAATGTAATATTACCATTATTCTCTCTAGTCACATATAACGATTTTTCAGAGGTTTTGTGAGATATCATTTGGTGTGTCACCAAACACAGGAAATATGGAGGTAGAGTGACAGCTATCTTCTTATCTGTTCTATAGTGCGTAAAATTCTGGGTGTAGATATAAGAATCTTTTACCTATTTAAAAGGCTTGAAGTACTCTTATCTATACAAAATTAAATAGAAAAAATAATACAGATACTATAGACTACATAACCTCAGCTTTGACTTGATTTTAGCTTGTGTCCTAACTTTACACAATTTTGAGTTTTAAAATGTTAAAATATTTAAAAATGAAAGCAACAGAATCACTCTAATTATTGAGCAAGTTACCTGACCTTACATTTTTTCCCACTACATAGTTTAAAGAAATAATAAATTATGTTATTAATAGAATGTATGGTTTGCGTTGCATGTATTAAATGCAGACTAAATTTTTAAAAAGATTAGCAGAGGCCTTCTCTTTACATGTCATTTATTTTTTCAATTTTGGAAATTTTGAAAAATGAAGACAATCGTTCAGTGACTACAGATTGTAATGAATGAGATAGATGGATCGTGGGGCCGAAACCACTCAGAAATCCACACTCAGCTGGTCAGGAATGGAGTCTGAATCCGGACTTTTGAAAAAGTATTCAATTTTTTGCATATCTAATAGGTTTTATATATAAGGTGATCGGAAGGACTGAAGGCAGAGTTTAAATCATGATCAGTATGTAGGTCATATCAATAAATCAGCGTCTTACAATTTGAGAATCAGGAGCAGCTTTTTCTTAATGGAATGGAAAAGGACAGAATAGGAAAAATTGTACAGAAATAAACAGGTTACAACAGACTAAAATGAGGAGACAAAGAGAATAGAGAAGAAAATAGAAGATAATAAAAATATTAGAATGCATGGCATATTACAGGGTTAAAAATGATTTCACTTTTATTTGAAGTGAATACGTCTCTGTGTGTTCAAGTGTTATTCTGTGTGTCTATGTAAAATGGTTTGCTTATTGTGGGTCATGGTCAAAAGTTTGAAAGCTACTGATGAAAAACAACAATAACAACAACAACAACTGACACATACCACTTATCATCTAAAATGACTCTTCAAAAATGTTTTAAGTATATGCCGGTTCACTGAATGAACAACTCTTCCGAGTAAGATCTCCGTGACTCTGGTTTATGGGTGAATAAAGGAAGGCATAAAGGGACGGATGACTTGCACAGTTACTCAGCAAATGAGGGGTCGTGGCAGGATTCCCACCCGGGAAGTCTAGTAGAGGCTGTGCTCTCAGCCACTCTAATGGTTCTGACGCACGGAGTGGCAGACCCAGGGTTTGGGACCCGCCTCCTGACTCCCCGTGTAAAATAGCACTTTCACTTTACTAGTGAGTGACCTGTCCTATTAGCCTAAATCCCAATCATAGGTCAGAGTTTATTGATCTCATGGATCATTAGGCCCTAAGATGTTCCTCGTAAAAACTCATAGGCTGAATGACTTAAGAAGTTTTCCCTCTTGGTGATTTACAGTAGGAGCACTGTATAAATGCACTTAACCAAATTAAAGTGAATAAATCTATTTATACTTGTTTCATCCACTCACTGGTAAAATGATTTGACTATAAAATCATATTCAAAGAGCACTATTAATATTATATTCTATGTAACTCAATTTGATAAACACTGGCCTAAATCATGGATGATAGTATACACTAAAATTAATGTTCTGGAATTAAAATAAAGACTTAAAATTTAAGTAAGACCTCAATTTTGAAATAAGACGCATGTCAGAAAATAAAACACATTGAAATGAACATGTGATGTCAAAGGTTTGGGGGGTGTGCGTGTGTATTGCTCACATACTTGTTATCAAAGAAGTAAAAGTATACTTTTAAATTTCTGATTCTATCTTTTTAGACAAAATTTTTCATGATGTACGAGGGCTGTCCAGAAAAAATCCAGCCATAAATGCCTCTATGTTTCATATTTCATGGCTGGATATTTTCTGGACAGTCTTCATATGTCTAGCATATTTCCCCAACAACACACATTTAAAAAGCAGAAGCCCACAGATTTTCTTATTGATATTAAAATTAGTTATTTAATGCCATAACAATTTATAAACCTAATATATTCATGAGATAGAAGGTCTCTGCCTAGAAATACTAAGTGCCCCTAGCTGCTATAGATAAGTAGTTTTGCTTCCATAACTGTTTACCAAATTGTTTGGAAAAGCAAGAAGCCATTACCCAGAGGAACATATTTGGTGAAAATCAATACACTGATACATCCATACGTGATAGCACACTCACTATTCCAGTTCTATAGAACTGAAGCAGTTGTCCTATTCTTTCAACAACAACCCGTGTACGTACACGGTTAAGGTCAAAGGCATCTCAGCAAGAGCGAGCTTTGCTTTATGTCATGGGTCTCTCTCTCAGAATGCTGCACTACAGTGGCAGAAAAAGAAAAGGGAGTTTCTCTATGTTGACTACTACATGGCTGAACTCTTTATTTTAATTCCAGACCAGAGTGTCTACTGTCCTTGAAGTGGTAATTGGAGGGCAAGGTTCTCATTTTTACCAGGGAGTAAGTGACAAAGGGCTTGGGAACATAAGAGACCAGGATCCCCAGGAAACAGCATGCTTTATGTACCTTGTTAACAGGATTCAAAACTCCCTCTCCGCGGCACCCCCCACCCGTTAGCCATTTCATTGAAACCACCAAAAGCTCATTTAGCAGCACCGTAGGCATAAGCATCAGAGAGCCTATCAATCCACAAAAATAGTTCTTTTCCGCGGCTCCCTTGTGACCTTCAGAAGGGTGACGAATGGCTTAAAGGATGGAACAGACAGAAGTTTCACGATAAACCAAAAAATTATGTTCTGCTGCACGATGAAGAGAAATAAAATGGAGAGAGCTATACATGCGTTTAGTTTAAGTAAGACTTGATAAATCCGGTAACTGCTTTGTGTCGCTGTGGCCCCAGATCAGTGGTACTCAGCCTGCACAGTAATCAGGACTTCCTCAATAAACCTCAGCCCGTTATGGTTCTTACCACATTTACTCTCTCAGAATGATAGTTCTTTACAGCTCTCTACTCAATTATAGCCAGAGTTCCTAGCAGTTATTGATAACCAGACCCTGGACTTTATATCTCAGCCAGCACAGCTAGGAGGAAGGCAGGCAGCTCACTGAATTTCCTAACCTGGATCTATCTCTCTGAAACACGAAGATGATGACTCAGTTCTACAATTGAGCTTGTGATTCTCACTGTGGCGAAACTCCTTGTGTCGTGTTTATTTTTAGCTCTTTGGCACAATTATAGAAGAATTTTTGTAGGAAAAGCACAGCTTCCTTAGAGGAGGAGCACCGATGGATTTGAAGAGGCTCTAAATGTTGGGAACACTCCGAAGCACCATGCAGTGGATTTCTTGGTTGGGAAATGCAGATAAAAATGTGTTTACTCAAAGAGCGCAGTGAGACTGTAGGCCCGGTGCTCCGTTCCCTGCGTGTGCAGCCGACCTGAGTGAGATGACCACAGAGCTGATGAGAATGAGGGTGTCCAGTAGCCACTTCCCCACTCCCCTCACTGAGATGCAAATAAGTGAAATGAAGTCGTTTTATAGCCAAAGAAGTTTGCAAGCTGAGATCAGTAAAACCACGTCATAGGCGTTTGATATGTCAGAGTGACTTCTATCCCACAAAATATGGGCCAAAGTTTCAGAGTACCATCTATATGGTTTGTCATTATGAGCCACATTATGTATGTAAACACTCCTTTATTTAAAAGCAGCATTAGGACTTTTAGGTCTGCAGTGATGGAATTTTTAGATATTCCTGGTATATAGAAAAGTGATATTTAGATTTTACAATTAGGTTTCTTTAGTAGTTTTAGCAATATGTGTCTGCTTTTACTTCTGAGCCAGTGACTAGTTTACTCACAATAGCAGAGGTGATGTGAAGCAATGGTATGAATGCAAGATCTTCAGAATATTCTATAACAGCTCTGTTACCTAATGGTCACTTCTGATATAGTTTATTAATAATTAGTATATTCGTATTATTATGACTAGTACTAAAATATGGCAGTCACTAGTATCAGTAGCACTTTTAATGGTGTTATGTTTTTATGAATGCATGTTTTTTATGAGGACACTTTACAGTAGTAAATCAAGGCCCTCCTGATGCAAAAGTTTCAAATGCCTCTATGAACATGTCCCTATGACACAGATAGTCTCCTGCTTCCTTTCCTTCTTTATGTTTGTTAAAGTCTCTGCTGTGAAAAAATAGAATGTAGCATTTTCTTTTCCCCCATAGCAAAATGCACTTCTTCGTTTTTAATGCATGAGCAGGCAGTTTGGTTCATTAAGCTCAGTGGCACCAACAGTAAACTAAAGAGAAGTGAAAGGAAGGGAAACTGAAATCCCATCATCCCACTAATGATACTGAAGTGCTCAGCTTCTCTGGGAGGCTGCCCAGACATCCACTAATAGAAGGCACGGTCCAGGATGTGAACTTGGTGTCAGAGTGCCAAAACGACAGATCCAGGAACAACAACGACAACGACAACAAAAGCATTGCCTAGAAGAGTGTCGGGAGTCATTTAAGGAGTTGTCCAGAATGGTGGTGGTGGTGGTGGTGGTGGTGGTGGGGTGTGTGTGTGTGTGTGTGTGTGTGTGTGACTGTACTTGTGGATGCGTGCGTTAGAAAGAAAACGAGAGAGCACAGCAGGATAAAATAAATAAGGGAAGGAGGGAATATTCAATTACCTCAAGACAATATTGAAGGAGGAGAGCAATTCTATCACTGAGATATATGTATCTGAGGACCACTAACCGGAGAATACCCAGAGAGCTTAGTGTCACTTTTGGATTTAAATAATGTAGCTCCTGAATGTTAAGTAATTTCAGAAAACTGTGAACCTTCTTAAGAAGGGACTTGGATGCAGGGTGCTTGAGCTGCCCATACACTTCCACGCCACAGTGCTATTTAGGTATTTACTAACACTCACTCACGACAATTAACACTGTCATGTCCCCTATCAATGACTGTTGTTGTTCCCGGTGTACCCCGGCCCGTGAGGAAGTGTACAGAAATGTGCCCTTTGAAACGGGGGAAGCAAACGGGTCCTCTGTGCAGACTGGGCACCAGCCCAAGTGAAACAGAGGCTCACTCAGCTGGGGATGGCAGCCTCTGTGGCCTCCGGCTCACACGCATTCCTCAGTGGCTTTTCACAGCCACTTACAATCAAGTCCCAGCGGGTCCAAGAGGCAGCTGCACCTGTGGGCCCCGGGCCACCCACGCGGTCCTGCGCGCATGCCCACAGACGCCCTCGGGGCCTGCGCAGGAGTTGGACGGCAGGTGGGAAATGGACACCCCTCTGACCCAGTTTTCCCTCCATCCTTTGTAAGTCCTCGGAGAGCAATACACCTTCTGGAAATTTCTCAAGTATGTTCTAGAAAACGGAGATCAGAGATGAGGCCGAGTGATATGTTTGCCTTTAAACAGCACAGAGCTAATCACGGAAGTCCCTTTCTGTGTTTTATGGTTCAGTGAAGGCAAATGGATCAAGAGAAGAGGAACAGTTAGAAGCCAGGTTTGATAACTGCACTGGGGTTTACGCTGCACCTGCAAACGTGGTACGAGAACTGATCCCTGGTTCATGCTTTCCGTGCTGGAGGACTTCACTGGTAGCTTTAGGACACCAAGAGGATGCTGTAGGGGTAGGACGTGCAACGTGTGGAAGAAATGCGTAAGGTCCAGTGATAGCCTTAAGTAGAATTTAGTTTGCAGATAAAGAGAAGACTTTTATGAGGAAGAAGTATAAGCTATTTCTGGGTCCAAGGTGTTCACAGCCCAGCAGAAATCTCCATTTACTCTGACGGTGCAACCAATTATGTGATCACCGTTCCTCCAATTTATTTCAATTATTCCTATACTCTTCGGAGGGACTGCAGAAGGAAGAGAAATTAAGTATGCTTACCAACTAGGGGACTAAATGGCCTCGATAAAATGGAAACATCTTGGAGTTGAGAAACATTAGCTGCTTTATTGCACCTTGGCTAGCCTGGCAATGTAAACACTAATCCCTGTTTTGACTTGATCGCTCTCTCCCTTCTCACCAGTTTCTCTTCCATTCAATGTTGAGCCCAGGAGCTTCTATGTTTAAAAGATAGAGGCAAAAACAAAATAAAAAACATCGTGAGTCTTAATGACAGCAGGTTCTTGGAGATGTTACATAATATAAATTATTGTTACAGAACACTGGGCCTCAAACAGGAATAAACACATTAAATTCGGGAAAGCCTAGTCAGTTGAGCACAGTCTTTTGATATTCACTCTAGCAGTTTGATATTAATGTATTGCTCTTATACAATACATAGATCTTTTCCTTTGGGGAATAAGCGTTTTAGTCTGATCTTAACTTCTTCACCCAAGTTTTCTAGATCTTGAGACACGTCCTACACACACGTCAATGCTAAAACCTAATTTGAAATATATGCTGTGATAGGGAGAGGGGGAAAGGTGAGACACATTTAGGTGACATATCAAAGAATGCTTCATGGAAGGCGTGGAATTGGAGTAGAGCATTAGAGCAGAGTAGGACAGATACCAGGAGATGAGCGCACTCATCAGGAAAGTATATTGAATCCTTTTCTAAGGCTATCTTTCCTTTTACCTTCTCCTTAAAAATGAACATAACCACCACCAACCCGCTCTCCCAACACATATCCAGAGAAAATCAGCCTAGTACACTGGATTCTTGCAACATCACAAACTTTTCATATCACCTAGTGAATGCAGACCATTACACTTACATAAATTAAGACTCAGAAACAAGCATAAAATAAAAAGCAGCGATCTGATACCTACTATATTATAGGTGCTTTGAGAACACAAAGAAAGAAACAACTTGATTTTGATAGAGGTCAAGTGAAAGAACCCATCAGAAGGTGATATTTAAGATCTATTTTCAGTGACACTCGGAATTCAGTAGCTGAGCAATTAAGAATGAAGGCTCTTAGGGTGGAGAGGGCGGCAGGCCGGAAGGGGAGGGCATTAAGGTCTAAGCACGCAGTGATGGTGCAGGAGGGGCTGGTCCTCTGCAGACTGGAACTGCACGTCCCAAACTGTGTCCCATCAGATGGTGTTCTGGGAGAAGCAACAACAAAACAAACAAAAAACTCTGGTATAAAAACAGTACCTATTCAAACCTCCAGTTTTTGTTGTTGTTGCTGCTGCTGTTGTTTTTCTGGAGGACTTCTTTATCCCTTCCAAAAGCTAGCGTGTCCCTTTGCTCTCCCATAAGACCCACTCATTACTTCAGGTGCCATCTGGTGTGACTCATGTTCCCTGGGATACAAGTTGGGAACGTCTGAGTTTGAGAGTCCTCAGTTAGCAAGTAGCACGTGCCCATTTTGTTAGAGGAAAGGAGATGGTGGTATTTAAGATCCACTGATTGTTTGAAACTGGGAAACATTCCTTTTACACAAACAAATACACACACACACATTGGTGCTGATTATACATCTGGCAATATATCTATGGCACCATAAGCATAAGAATAAGATGAATAAAACACAGTGTAAGGCTCTAAGTAGCTGACAGTGTGTTCAAGATTTTAGAGGCGTGAAGGATGGTTTCCAACTGTTAGATCGCTGCGCACCCACGCGGCAGGTGCCGTCTGATCAGGTCTTAGGGCTGCTGTAGACACGCGTGGAGGTTCTGCAGGCAGAGGCGCCAGGCCAGGCCAGAGTTCTATTTAGAGCACGGGGAGTAGTGAGGGGGCCTGGCTCCACGGAATGTGTGCAGCTTGTTTTTGGGGGGAAAATGAGAAAAAGAGTTTAATCTTATCTAGATACTAAAGGACACAGAATGTCGTGATAAGGAGTTTGAAAGTCAGTCTCTAGATAGTGTGAAGTTGTAGATTTGTGAACTGTGCCGTCATAAAAAGAAACAAGAAACTTTGAGAATGTCAGGAGGTCAGCGTTATGTATCTTTGATTAAAATAGCATGGACAGAGAGAACTAATGCACTCAGATACTTCGTGGAGGACAGTTTTGCATTTTGGGAATTTACCTATTTTGAAATTATGTCACCTGTAATTGGACACCTTTCCCATTGGTTAGCGTCGTAGTGAAAGAGTAGCCACCAACACTTACTATTTACACCGGTGAACAAATTGCCATTGAATATCTCTGCTTTTCTGGATACCTTTGGAGGGCATAAAAAACTGCACAGATAGTTATCAAGTGCTAGTCTGATGGAGGGAAGCCATACATGCCTATGTGATATATTTTGAGGGCGATTATATGCTATTGTATGTGGAAATAAAATGCAAATGCAGTAGTTGAGAGCAGAGAAAGCAGAGAGCAGGTGGCTCCTCTTCAGGGAAGGAAATGAACACTAGGCTGGGCCTTGATGAAGGAGGGCAATTTGGGAAGGTCGAGAGGAAGCCCTGAGTCCTTGTGGTAGGAGAAAGCACAAGCAAAACTGCATTCTCAAGTTCTGTTACAGCCCACACTCACATTTGAGAGGAATAGGCGGGGTTCTGACATGACAAATAAACATGATTTGTGGGGTATAAGTACACGAAGTACATACATGCAAGGCAACTTGGGACAGCCGAGACTTCCGATTTAAAGCAGAGTAGAGTATTTTTACTTTTAAAAAAATGTTCACTGGAATGTCTCCCTGGCACAGGAGATAAACGTTAGTTTCAGAAATAATTATATTGCCACCAAGAGAATTCCTGAAAGCCTGTGATTCATGGAGACAGAAAACTACCTGTCTTTGAAGACAGCCATGGCTTTCTATGCCACATAGGCAATATGGCAGGAAGTTGTATTTCAGAGAAGTGTAAGTTTGCTTTTAAAAGTGCACCATGCTCTGTATAGATTTAATAGATTGTGCATAAACACTGCAATGACTAAATTAAGAATAGGTCATGTAGTTGTAAAGCATGTCATAAAATTATCTTTGATAAACCTATAAAGCTACCCTGCTTTACCCACCTCTAACGCTGGGAATATTTCTTTCCCCATGTTTCATATTTTTGCTCCATTTCTGTACTTACAAATTTAATAATAGACACAACTTAAATATTTATAGAAGGTATTGGAAATAATCCTGGAGTTTAAGGACCAGAATACTTGAAAACTTGTATTATTTCTTATAAGTAAACTTGTATATGATAAGGATTATCATATATAAGCCTATAACACATGTATTATATTAGTTCTGTATGAGAACCCATTTTTAGATGTCTATTGTTACTTTCCATCATAAAATACCTTCAATTAATATGCTTCATAATTATATATTGTTATATATTCCTAACTAACACAAAACACTTTCTTAATCACAAATAAAAATTACAAATTACAATATTCTACCAATAGCTCAGTTAGTTGCATTAAAGAGATAAACATTACATGGATAACCTAACTACTACAGTATTCTTGTCAGGTGTGTCTGAGCTATTTTCCATGAATTATCTTATTTACAACTCAGAAATAGTGCTACCTCCACTTTTCACAGAGGAGACTACAGAAGTGAAGGAAGGTCGAGCAATGTGGCCCACGTCACACAACCAGGGTTAGTGGTGAGACTTGAACTGTGACTCCGGAACCTACAATTGTTGCCACAGCACCCATTTCAATGTTATTAGGAATTTATAAGCAGCAAACAATTCCTTGAATTAATTTGTTGAATTATTGTTATACGTTAAGGGAAATAACTACCCTTCTCATGTTCAGGTGGGGAACTTTCTCTCTTGTATAGAAAAAGCAGGCAGACCTTGAGATAGTTTGAGACAAGATTATTCACATCAGAACTATGAAACATTAAGTACGGTAAAGCCTGGGGAAGACACCAAAACACAATTAGATTTTTTTTTTTACTTTAAATTTATGTTACTTTCATGCCCAGTAATATAATTATTTGCTCTCCTGCTATTTCTTTTTTTGTGGTAATAAAGTTTTAAAATCTTTCTGCTCATGATTACCAGCTTTCAATTACTAAGAGTGACCATCTCATTTGAAAGGCACATATCTCATTCCTTATCAGTTCTCTTCTTTTTAGGCATTGTTGCTGTCACAAGTGATGATGTTTGATGTTTGAACTTCATAGAATGATTGTACCCAGGGGCTTTTCAGGCATCTGTGTTTGGTGTTTCATGGTCATTAAAAGGAATGCCCTCACCATAGCTTCCTAACAAAGTACTAGTCATATAGCAAGTAGTATGAATGTACCCAGTGTTCCATCATCATTGAACTCACTTTGATTTATTTTTTAGTACCGCAAAAGCACAATACAACCAATCTCTTGTTTGTTGTATTCACTGCTGCTATGCATTGAATTGAGTGCTTTGCAGCCATTTTTTCTCCACTAATGACATCTGTGTCCTGGAGCATTTGTTGGATTTGTCCTTTGGCTCCAGGATTTGTTTGCACTTACTTGTACTAAATTACATTTTTTTTTCATTTTCAAGCCAAGCCACTTAAATGATCTAAATGTGTAAGTTCCAAATGATGTCTTATTTTATTTCCTATTCTGCTATTTAATTTTATACCATTAGTAATTTTGAAACCTATTGTAAATCTTATTTGAATATATTTGTATTCAATTAGATGCTTGATGTGTTGTCTCACAAATGTATTTTGGAGAATTCCTGCCATGTGTTCTTTTAATCTCTAGGTCTGGCCAAAATGAATAGAAACCATCTTTTGTCAAAGATACATTTTAGTTGAGGTTACTTTTACAATGAGCAAGGTAGGCAAATGAACTTCTAACATATTCATGCTATTTATGCATAGTTAATCCTAAATCATTTGAAAAAGCATTAGCTTTTTCCTGCAAAGCTACCAAGTTATCTATAGGGTGTGAGTGTGTATCTTTCCCAAAGGAAAAGAAAATGGTGATGGGTTGCTCACCACTGGGACCAAGCGTGTTCATGCTAGGCTCCCCAATTTCTAGGCATATCGTTCTTTAACCATCTATTTTCAAGACTACATTTGAGAATAAAGGTTGGTCTATGACTCACTCTTGCCAAAGCAATTAGGCAGCTCGCTATACAATTAGCTTAAGATGTCTACTTGTTTGTTTTTCTACCAACCTCGAGAATGCCAATACTACTAGTGGTTTTAATAGAAATTCTCACTATTTAATGTGAGAAAACTCAAACTATGATCAAATAAACATAAGGCTTAATTGTACATTACATTTTGATTCATTTGACTTGAGAATAAGTCACTGCTCTCCACTCTTTTTAAATTAGCTCACAGCAAATCTGCTGTTTTTCCAAAGTGACTGTCTTCTCCATGGGAGAGGCATAGCTTTGCACAGACAGCTTAATTGTTTCTATAGTGATGCCTCCTCCTTGCTCTACTGAATGGCAGTTTATTGTCGTCTCAGGTTATCCACACCATCACACGCATTCCTTGGTTTAATTGTTTTCTATGTACATGATGCCCTGTCCAATTTAGGGGTGGGCATTTGTTAGAAAAGAAAAAAAAGAAGCACGAACGCTATCCTTCCAGTATTCTTGCTGGTCCTAGATTGTGTCCTTCCCCTTCTGAGCTGTTTTATCTTCTCCTTCTGTTTCTATTCTCTTCCTTTGTAAATATTTTTTGTTTACAATACATTTTCCTTCTTATAGTTTATTTTGTTCTAAGTCGTAACGTGTATAATTTGCCGACTATTCCTCATTTCCTTTTAGGACCATAAATGCTATAATATTGTTGGTTATTTTATTAATATCTCTTCACTGTGGGACCCAATATTACACTCTGTAAGGATGCAAGTAGGATTTCAAGGCGCAAATATGAAAATGTTTGCGCTCTCTGTCTCTGTCTCTGTCTGTCTGTCTCTCTGTCTCTCTCTCTGTCTCTCTCTCTGTCTCTCTCTCTCTCTCTCTGTCTCTCTCTCCCTTCATTACTACCACTACCCTTACGTTTAGGCTCTCTGTGAGTTGAACGTTACCCTTATTCCTCTCTCTTTTCACTCTCTGCATCATCACCTACTTTCCCCCTTAGAAAACAGTCCTTCCTTCTGTATCTTCCATTATCTGTGAAGCTGTTTCTGAAGATATGTAACATTCTCTTGGATTGAAGCCTGGTGTCAAATGCCAGTCAAGGAAAAGGGAATATTACGAGATGAAAAGTTCGTCATCTCTAATTTTTTATCATGCTTAGCAAGCTGAGAGTTACTTAAGGCACCCATTAAGGTGAAAAGGACTGTGGGAGTCATTGAAACACGGAAGGATTCCTTATTTTTACTGAGTTTAGAAGAATGCAGTTCCAGATACAGTTTTGAATTCACAGGAAACACTATCTAAAAAAAAAAAACAAAAAAACAAAAACAAAACATAGGCTCTAAGGAGCTGAAGAATAACCTTTATTCCCCTCTGAACATCAAACATTGTGTACTAGAAAGGTGTGGGGCAATGAAGCTGTTGTTTGGGGACTAAAGTGTAGATTTAAACATAAAACTAACTGGACCACGGCTAGAGGGAGAAACTGAAGTAAGACTGATCTGAACGCTTTCCCAAACGTCCAGAGCTTGAAATGGGAAGAACGCAGGTCCATTTTCCCAGAGAAACCCCGAAAATCCTGTTACCCGAGGTGGATGGCGCCGAGGCTATAAGCTCCTATTTTCTAGCTTTTTGACCACTTCTGATTTGGAATTGTCCTTGCATTTAAAACCACTTTGGGAAGCTAGAAGAGGTTTAGGTGCAAAGCAGAAGCTGCCAGGAGAGAAAATGATCCAGTGGTTCTCGGATTTACATTTCTTGAAAATATTCTTCCTATTACTTTAGTACTATTGTTTATTTATAGAATGTAGTGTTGTTTTAAATAGGAATCAATTTTTTTTTTTTTTTGGTCAGAAACACATACATCTGATGTTTCTGTCTTTCAATGCATGATTTTTTTTTCTATTTTTAATTTACCTAAGATGAATTAAATATCAAGCTATTTAAGGAGCTTTCATATACACTGTCTTATTTAATTTATACAAATCTCTGATATAGGTATTATTTTAATATTAAGATTATAAAACTATTAGGGTATCTAAGAAGGATGCAATATGAAGTGATCATTGCAGTCTGGATGCAGGACAGTGTTTCAAATATGAAAAACTCTAAGAAATCAGAAAATATTATAATAGAAAAATAGAGATGTGAAACTTCCAAATTTTTCTTTCCTTTTTAAGTCACGTTTTACCTATGACCTTTAAAACATTTTGATCTTTTGTTTGTTTGTTTGTTTGTTTTGTTTTTTTGGAGGGGGGTAGTTCCCTGGCTGGGAATCAAACTTAGGACACAGTACTGAGAAACATTTTGATCTTTAGAAGTCCTTTTTCTGATTTCAAAAATAATTTCTCTAACACAGTAATAGCTATTTTCATTATTGATTCAGTTGGACTACTGACTTAGCTACACACACTTAAAATCATCATTGATGTCCATGTCCATACAACAAAAACAAAAATCAGGTAATATTAAACACAACAGAAACTGAAATTTCTCTTAATTCACTGCTTTTCAAATTAAGTTCATTATTCTCTTTGTTGACTTACTGAGGAGCAGAGAAGTACATTTAATTTTAGAGACAAGAACCAGATTTGGATTAACAATATAAAATTATGTTTTGTGATTTTTTTTTTACTTCACTCTCCTAAGGCAAAGTTATTTGTTATGGCGTGTTTTCCCTCTTAATCAGCAGTAACTGAGTATCTTATCTGCAGTCATGCTCTCATCTTTATACTGAGAAAGACAGATGCAAAATAATTGTGGAATATGTATTATTTTTTATTTCCTTACTCTCTGATTCTGGATGATAGTATTCACTTTAAATCACAACCCAAAGTCTAATCAGTTCTGGTCATTGGTTTAAGTAAGCCCTGACAATATTCTAGTGAATAACTTTATTAACTCCTGGACAGTGATAATTCACATGAGGCATTTATCAATTCATTATCATTTATAGGATGACGAGACAGGAAAGCAGGACTTACATTGACAGTATTTAATGCTTTGATAAAATGTTTTTATGGTCATCAATATCTATATTTAAAACCCAAACTCAACTTTTCATAAGTAATAGACTTATATTAGAATTGGCTGCCTTTAAGAGAAAGATAGGACTGTATGACCTGGCAGGCCACCTAACACATAACACATGTTTACAGTATTTAGGGAGAATGAGAGTACACACTCTAGGTCCCCCAAATTATTTTACTAACTGTAATAATCTCTAAATTTCAGCATAAACAAATATGAAAGAGCCTATTGGTCCCACACAGTTTGTAAACATACCTGTAAATTGTAAGCAGTAAACTATAAATAAATTGGGGACAGATTACTTTTTAGAATGTAGATAAACATGGAATTGTATAGAAAAGACAGCATAATGTGATAAGTCGAAACATTTCTCTGGTTGACAAAAATACACAGCTCAATTTTTTTTTTTCAATAAAATAGTCACTGGAATGGAAACTGCCCACCTTGTCTTGTGTAGAAAAGTAAGAAAATATTCCCAGCCACCTCTCACCCCTTGCTTTGTATGCTCTGTGTATCTGGGGTCCTGTGCAGTCAGTGAGAATCCAACGTGTTGATGTTAACTAATCAGCAGGATGCACAATTTCCTATCACCGTGCATAGGAAGAAAAGCAGAACATATGCTTGAATATTGCAAATAATTTGTTAGAAGATGCATGTGGTTCTATATCTAATATGAAATTAATTTTCCACATACACACAGAGCTCTGTAACCAGATTTTTACACAGTGGGTTGTGATATTGTAATCTCTCATTCATGAGCCATGTGTTTGAATTATACTACTTGAATTATCAAAATCATCTTGCTGTTGGAATGCCGTTGGCATTGTATTTGAAAAAAGTTTGTAATCAAGTCTAGCTCCTTTAGGGGAGATGTTGATACTGCCCCTGTAGGTGGTACAATAGATGTTAGTGGCTTGAAGCTAATTTTTCTATTTTATATATATTTATAAAACATTGTTTTTTCCAAAAGATAGTAGAGTTCTGATAGTCTCTCTCTCTCTCTCTCTCTCTCTCTCTCTCTCTCTCTCTCATACACACACACACGCACACACAAACACACATGCACACTTTTGTACACATAATCTATTACCTTCCTCATCTGTAAAACTCCACTGGAAAATAATAATTAATTCAATGGACTTTTAAAAGATTAAAATATTTCAAAATTATAGAGGATTTGATACTTAGCAGCATCTTTAAACCTCAAGGTGCCCCATTAAATAAGTCTTACCTAGTGAAATGAGTCTTAATTAATGTTTAGCCTCAAAAGAATCATAGCAAGTATACTTTACAACACATCTATTCTAAGGCAACTATGTCCCTAGGCATCCTCATTTATCTCATTTTCTCTGGCAGCTTTATAATATTGTAATCATTTCCACATGATATGCACAAAAGCTGAAGGAGTTCTATATATTGTTGCACAACCTAGTGCCACTCCTAACCCTAATTCAGTCTGGCCTTACATTATTACTGATTGTGATAAAGATCCGGAGATAATGTGTATCATATGTGTATGTTGTACAAAGAAAAATCTGTAAGGTAGATGACAGAATCAAGATAAAGAAAATTTCTAAGTGACTGGAATAATAAAGACAACAAATTAATGATTTTATGTGTAATGTCCTACACATGCATTAGCTCTAAAGAGAAGGATAATTAGAAAAGGCATTTGATTTAGCTTTGCAGCGAATCAAGTGGTACGATTTGGAGTGTTTAATCGGTTATCATTCATTGTTATTTAGCAGGTTTAGATGGTTACTAGAAATGATAATATTTTCTTAGACCAGATTAAGAAATACTCTGGGTCTGTATTAACACACATAATGATTTGACTTTATATTGGGTTAATCAAATCATATCTAAAGTTTTACGAGTATATTCAGTTCTGGATGCTGAACTTTCAAGAATTCATTGCTACAGAGGAGTGTATTCAAAGGAGGCAAACTTGGAAATGGCTGACCTGGACACCATTTCCTGTGTCAACCAGGTGTAATACATGTGGAAAACAAAAAGACTTGGGAAACTGGGGGAGATTACTTATGTTCTACAAAGATTGAAATATTAAAGGGATTATCTTAAGGAGGAAGTCGAAGGAAACAAATCTAAGGCATTCAAAAGGACCAGTGCGTGGAGTCTAGGAGAGAAGCACGTCGCATTAAAAGGAAAATGATAGCAAGGAGAAACGTCCCACCGTAGAACAGCTTGTGAGTTTCATGCCCTTCGAAATGCACTTCTCATAGTAAAAGGTAAATTGGACCAGCATTTACTATCCTTTCCATTTGAAATGCCTAAAATGTAGAATGAAGAAGTGAGAGAAAATAACTTATACATATTTTAAATATATAAAAAATGGCATTTCTCCTACTTTTGAAATTGTTTTTAAGTCTTATGGTGACATTTCATAGCAGGCCATAATAACATAAAATAACAGAAGTAGACCAACTCATGAATGCTGTTTACCAAGGAAAAAAAAATTCTATTCAAACATAGGTCAAATTGATTTTTTTTTAAACTTATCAAGGTGACATTTTTCAGAATAAATGGGAAAAAGGAAATCCTTAATTATTATTATTATACTTAATGGTAACTTTTTAGAATGTATCTATAGGCACATTAAGATATTAGGTGTTAGAACTCAAGTTTTAGACTTACAAATTTTTTTTTAATTCATTTTTATTGTTAGACTTATTGGGGTGACATCTGTTAGCAAGGATTACATAGGTTTCAGGCATACGATTCTACAGTGCATCGTCAACTTGTTGTATAATAAGTTCACCACCTAATGTGACTTCTCTTTCCATCACCTTATATTTAGCTTCCCCCCCTCCTCTCCCACCCCCTCCCCTTTCTCCCCTAGACTTACAAATTTAAACATGAGAAAGTACCTCTTCCCTAAAAGCACCCATAAAAATAGCAAGATATATCTGTATCTTTAATTCATCTGTTAATTGTCATCATCTCTTCATCCACTTCATACCAAGGTTACAGATATTTTTGTGAGAAATATTTATGTGATAAGAGCACATTCTTTAAGTAAGTTGTAACTGGAGAAAGAACAGGAAGAAATAGCATCGGCCCATGTATTGGAATATACCTGCTTACCCTTAAAGACTTGCAGGTTGACGCCCACAGAAGCTGATTCACAGCTATGCTCAGACAGGAGCCTGGCTTTCATGTATGCTTTTCACTTAGTC
This sequence comes from Lyroderma lyra, assembly GCA_004026885.1. Classification (NCBI taxonomy): domain Eukaryota; kingdom Metazoa; phylum Chordata; class Mammalia; order Chiroptera; family Megadermatidae; genus Lyroderma; species Lyroderma lyra. The sequence continues at coordinate 79,311 of PVJL010003107.1, forward strand.
TTATTGAAGTCTGTGATGTAAGAGAGTAAGAAATAATATTATTAAGACAATGAACATAGATAAAATATTTGGTTACAAAAAGACTTGGGTTGTTTTAATTAACTTCTCTTCATACTGTTGATGGGCTTTTCTAATTGGCCACTCTCATCTCTTTTCCTAGGACTATGTGATATTTATGAAGAATCACTGCATACTTAAAGCTTTTCCAAACATTATAGCCATGCTAGCTGCATGCTGGAGACATGAGGACAGCCAGATACTATAAACTAATTTCAGCTGTAATTCAGTAAAGTCTCAGTTTGGTGACTTTACTGAAGTGTACTTTTGGCTCTCCCAAAAATGGGATCTTAAACCAGTCAGTCAGGGATCACCTGCTCAGCTGTCATTGGGAAATTTGCCTGCTGGACCCTGCCACCCTGTGAAGGAAAGCGAACTTTCCATAACCGATCCACTTTTTTTGTCAGTAGAACTTCCTTGTTCCTGCTCCCTTGTGCCTGTAAAAGTCTTTCATAGTTTTTGTTTTGTCATTGGATGCATTGAGATGACATCGGTTGGTAGAATTATATGGGTTTCATTCAGGTCTGTATTTCTGTAGTGCATCATCTATGTGTTGCATTGGATGGATCTTGAGATCATCATGCTAAGCAAAATAACTCAGACAGAATAAGTCAAGAACCATATGACTTCACTCATATGTGGGATTTAAAACCAAAAACAACAGAAGAACAAGTCAAACAAAGAGAAAAAAACTCATGGACACAGACAATAGTTTAGTGGTTGCTGGGGGGAAGGGGGAGGGGTAGTGGAGGAGAAGGCAGGTGACGGAAGGAGAACAGACTCCGAGTAGGGAGCAAGCAAGTCTTTTCATTTTGTACCCTTCCTCCGAGCACCTTTCTTGCTGCTAGACTGGCTGCTGCCCAATTGGAATCAATTTTTGCTCAAATAAACCCAAAATATTTTTAAAAATAATAATTTCAGCTATGTCAATCAAAATTAGAATTGAAAAAAGCAAGTCTAGAATCTTGTTTCTGGATAAATTGGTTCCCTAAAGAGATGAACATAATTAATTGTATTTATACTTGCCTAAATGAGGTAATAAACAGTTGTGACACATAATGAAAGGCATATTTCACCCCCTTGAAATCAGGGATTTATAACACATCAGCAACATCATTAATTTTGACACTTTCCTCAATTTGGCTTGTACTTTAGTCATCTGTCCTTTCTTGAAAATCTTCACTATCTAGTACCATTTAAGGCAGTTTTATAAGAATTCAAGGTCTAGTATAGTAGATGGACATATTAAAATAATCAAAATACAGCTTTACAAATTTTCAGAGGTATATGTAGAAAAAATAATCACTCATTCTGATTGGGGGGATTTAGATAATTTATTAAATAGAGACAAATGTGACATGTGCAATAATGAGAAGTTTGCCACATACTGAAGATAGGGCAGAATATTTCAGATAAAGAAAATTTTTAAAAATGTAGGAAAAAAAACAACAGATGAAATACCATTGAGTAGAAAAACAGTTGGATTTTGTGTAAGTACCAGGAAGGGTAGGTCTTGAAAGTTGTATTAGGGCAGATCAGGATATGATCAATATCAGTGATCAATATAAATAATATTAATATAAATAAGAAGAACTTTAAGCTGGTAGTGACATTGGCATGCAGTATGGCAGAAGACCACTGTGACAGGAGTCTGGGCATATGTTAAAGTGTATCTCATCCTAATTTACAAAGATGAATCACAAAACGTTCTCTTCCGAAGCAAAAGAAACCGAGTTCTTGCCCTTTCTGCTCACTGAGAGATCGAAGAGAATCGTGTTTTCACAGTTCATTTCCTCTCTGTAGACCCAAACTTCTTTTTCCTTCTCTTCCTTCTTTCCATTCAAAAATATTTTTGAATCCATAGTCTATTTTCAATTTCCTAGTTACTAGAGAAACAGTAACAAGCATAGTCAGGAAAGAGCGACAAAAACGTGTGTATGGTTGGGTGGGTTTTTGGGGGGTGGGTTTAACAAAGATTTGCAAATTTAAGTGGAATGACCCGTACCAAAATGCCAATCAAATATATAAAAGATCTTGTTTAAACAGTAAACACAGAGATTTGTAGACTAAATCCTCAGCTTTCTGCAACAATATGATCAATGTTCAAAACATTTCTATTAGATCACAGCATAAGGGCAAGAAAAATAGGTGGGAAAGTAAAGAGGAAAGAAATGGAAAATTATAGCCTTTCCAGTCCATGAAATCTGTATTGAACTCCCACCTCTACTGCTCTCTAGCAGTAATCTCTTAGGTAGTTTAATTGACCTCTCCATGCTTCAGGTTTTCTTTTTCTCTTGAAAGATTGCAAAAATAAAACAGATGGTGTGTTCAGCATCTGACCCATGTAGGCCTTCAAGAAATGCTAGTTATGACAATGATGATTAAGGCTGTATAAGGACAAGGACACTATTAAAATTCCTCATTATTGTTACTACTGTTGTTAAACTCAGTGTTTAGTTTTGTCTTAAAAATCACCTCTTTTTAAAGATTTTTATTAAAATAGAGTGAACATGCCACATTTTATTTGTTTCAGGTGTACACCGTAGTTATAAGTGATCACCATGACAAATCCAACAACCGTCTATCACACTGTCCCATGCTATCATCACACACACACATACATATTATTATATGTTATTGACTTTATTCCCTATGCTGTACAGTACATCCCCATGACTTCTCTCTTTTAAGCTTGAAAATGTGAACCTCTTATTTCTTTTCTTTTTCTCCCCATTTCAATTATAATTGAAAATTAAAATTTTCAATTATAATTAACATTCAGTATTATTTTATATTAATTTCAGGTGTACAGCATAGTAATTAGACATTAATATAATTTAAGGGTGATCCACCTGGCACTCTGTTTAGTTATTACCATGTTACTGACTATATTCTCTATACTTCACCTGCATCCCCATGACTATTTTGTAACTACCAATTTGGACTTTTTAATCCCTTTACCTTTTTTACCCTGTCCCCCAAACCTCCTCCCAATAAATTGGTAGTTACAAGATCTATTACTTCAATAAATCTAGTACCCATCTGACATCATACATAGTTATTACAATATTATTGACTATATTCCTTATGCTAGACCCTGGATCCCCATGACTACTGTGTAACAACTAATTTGTACTTCTGAATTCTTTTCCCCTTTTTACCCACCCTTCACCCCCTCCCATCTGGCAACCATCAAAATGTTATCTGTCTGTTTCTATGAGTTTGTTTCTGTTTCATTTATTTTGTTCTTTAGATTCCATACACAAATGAAATCACATTACATCTGTCTTTTACTCATAATTCACTCAGCACAATACACTCCAGGCCCATCCACACTGCCAAAGATGACAAGAACCCGTTCCCTTGCGTGGTCGAGCAGTATTTCATTATCTATATGTACCAACTCCTCTTTGTGTTGTCCTTGATGGTGCCAGCCCCAGGCCTCCTGGGAGGGGGCCTACTGCAGGCCAAGTTCAGCCACAGCCTATGCTCTGCACAGGGTCACCTGACATGAGCCACAGAGCAATCAGTAGATGGTCTCTGTTCGCACTGGGCTTGGAGGTGCCTCCAGAGGCCAAGCTGTTCACCGAGGTCAGCTGTTGCTAGTCCCGGGCTTTAGAACCGCTCAGCCAGAGGTTCGAAACGCGCTGAAGCCAGATGCTGCTTGTTTGGGTTTGGTGAACCTTTGAGAGATTTTAAAAATGTCTGGAGCATGAGTCAAGACAAGCCAATTATACAGAAAGCCAGTAGAAGCAGCTTGGGTGGGCAGGAAAATTGGGAGGGGTGGGCAGGAAAATTGGGAGGGGTGGGCTTTCAGGGAATCAGGGCCAATGAATGGTTTTAGCCTGGTTGATGGAGACTCAGATGTGGTATCCAGAGAAACAAGGGCTTCCACTAGTATCTTAGTTAGGGAGAAAAGCTGCCCCCTCAGACCTCAGATGGAAGCCAGACAAGTCGCTTTGGCTTCTTCTGTCTGTCCTAGCTGCTTTGGTGCAGCTAGACTTTAGGTGATTTTCAGTGATGGTCGCTCTACAGTCCGTGGTAATTTTAATAGGGTTGTGAGAGGAGCTAAGCGTAGTATTTACCTACTCCATCATCTTAACCAGACCTCTTAAAACCACCTCTTGAAATGTTCTGTCTTCAGTAAGAGAGCCTTAACTGTAATGAGGGACATCTAATAGTGAGCAGCCTTGAGCCGTGACTGTCAGTGATAGGACAAACCCAGAAAATCACAGGGTCTATGGTTACTTTCGTCTTGTTAACTCATGAATGAAAATCTTTTGTGGAAAAAATATCTTTTGTGGTTTAATTGAACCTAAAATTTAGTGTGTCCTCAGTTGAGCGACACCTATTTAATCACACATTTTGTTCTCCCACAGCATAAACTCTTGATGTATACACACACACATATCTTTAATAAAGATTTTAAGTGTATATTTACCATGCTAGCTTATAAGATAACCAGGTTTTTCTTATGTTTTTTAAATTCTACAATCCTTAGCATGGTATCTGGCCCATGGTAGGTGTGTGATAAATACCTGTTCACTAAATCAGATCAAGTTTTATCTTTCTCAAGTTCTTAAAGTGAACAAAAGTTACCACCTGGAATCAATTGATTTCTGCCATACTATAATACCATAGGTCTTCTCATCGTTGTCCTTAACAGCAAATTTAACTCACAAGCAGATTTCAAAAGTTCAGTATCCATCTTTGGTTTTTATACACTCTGGATTCATGTCTGTGATGTCCTTTGTTTCCATCACGACACAAAAATAGTACAGATACCTTCTATAGGACACTCAGCACATTTTTGTTCCTACAGTTCTTTTTTTCTTGCACACGTTGGTATTCCTCAAATATTTGTTAAAAATATGTAAGAGGAAGGCATGTTGGCATGTTTGGGTATATTCCTCTATAAAAGAACATAAAAACTACAGCTGATAATTTTAAGTGATTGTAGTATTCCCTATAATTGTATCTTATCTTCTATAAAAAATGTATCATGACTTGAAAATGAGTTAATATTATCAAAACTCACCATGTAAATAAATGTGATTATAAACCTAATTATAAAATTACCTCATTTGTCCAGTTGTACTGTTATCTTTCTAGACTAGTACTGAATTGAGCCTTGCTAAATTGGTCCTGCCTATTACTTTTAGCAGCAGTTTTAGGAATCCATTATTAACTGTCAGATGTCATATTATATCAGGGAAATTTGAATCACTCATTATATTTTGGCATTTATATTATGACAGTAAATCCGTCTAGGCAACCTATTTAAAAAGTGATTGTAACTTGAGCTAGTTTATTATTTAAATGATGTAATGCATTTCAGCAATTTACCAATTATTTATGTGACTATATCCTATATAGTAAACTTTTAATAGATCAGAATCAATTTAAATGTACACGTATTTATTCAGAATTTACAAAAAAAACTGAAGACTTTTTATACTTGATTTTAAGAGCAAAAATGAAAAAAAGAATATTTGTATTTTTCAAAAAGTTAGCAATACTTTGTGGAGTCATGGATTTATATTATAAATAATTTTTGAAGGCTTATTTTTTTGCAACAGTAAAATCTTAAGTCATCAAAGAAAGCTAATAGCTTGACATACATCACATAATACATTTTCAGTATTTCTTTGAATAGTGTGATTTAAAAATTATTTTTCCCCTCAACTTTCAATTATTCAGCACATTTTGTTTCTAAGCTTTTTAAAAAATATTGGACCTCTTCTCATCACATATCCATATCTCTGTTTTTCTTTTACATAATGATTCATATAACAATAATAAATCATATACTATTCAGTAACTCAGCATTGTATTCTACAGTCTCCCTAAAGAGAGGAAATATTACTTAGAGTTAAGCAATTAGGTATTTTAAATATTTAGATACCCAAATATCATTCTACTGGCTTAGTCTGTGTTATTGAGACAAATTATTCCCTGGTTCAGCATCCATAAACATCAACAGGGAGAACATTAATAATCATTAGGTATGTGCCTCAATAGAAATTGGAAAATAGTTTAATGGGATTTTAACTTAAATAATGATCAACCGTTGAGTAACACTTTAGGATGGATCCGTGGGGTCTAGATAACCAATAATCATTTGGTTTCCTCTTTCTTCCTGTGTTTCAAGAATGAAATTCTGAAAAAGTAAAACTGGGATAGTAATTCAGTCCTATTAAATGTTGAATACAAAAATGTAGCACAAGAAACTGATTTGATCTTTACCATAAACCATACAGATCTAATTTTTGGATTTCCAATATTAATATCCATTGTCAGAATAATTGTGTTTTGCCTTAGGCTTGCTGGTTTTCAAAGCTGTCATAAATTTACTTTGCTTCTCCACTGCCGAGGGATGGTATCCATATACATGTGAGCATGACTTTTCCCCCAAGATTATGAATGTCCCCCAAAGACTAATATCTGTAGAAATGTTTAAATAGAAACAGATTCCCATTTAACAAACACTTTTGTTCTGCCTTTCTTCTTTTAATGTCCTTGTTTCTCTTTCCTCCCATCAGAGCTAATTGATCTACCCCCCTCCCATCTGCTATCCTCAATATTGTTTTTATTCAGTAATGGAAAAGTATAATTAAAGGCCTATTTTTACATAAAATTTTCTTGTAAACAAAGGAACATGCAACAACGATATTTAAGCCTTTAATTCTGCGTAGGCTGCAAAAATTTCTGTCCCAAATCATTTTTTTGAAAACCAATAAGGATATACATTTCAAAGGATATACATTTCAAAGGATATATTTTTAAAAACTGAACTCCTTAATATTGTTACATATCAGTGAAGAATACAACTGCCATAATTTAGGAGTTAATTGAGGGAGCAACTTTTATAAAGCACAAAGTGAAAAGAGGCTTTACAATAGCGTTTTAAGAAAGAAATGGACATTCCCAACATACCTCGCATCCTTCCCTGGGACGTCCGTCATGCATCTGTAAGCCATAGCGAAGGTATTTTGTGATGTGCCTTAGCTGAGACCCACTGAAAATGATCTAATCTGCATTCTATGAAAAGTCAGAGAAGGAAAACTGTCCCAACAGGAAAATTAATAAGGATCAAAGGTCCTAATTTGTCAAAATTATTGATTCATTTTGGTAACAAAAACAATTGCAACTTGTAATGACAGTATGTAAACACGTATTGTAAAGTATAAAGAAAAATTCAACTACATGCAAAAATGATAAGAGAGAAGGCCTTTCTGGATTGAATGCTCTAGTACTATCAGTATTCTTTTGTGAGGCAAATGTACGCAGGTATTGAGGTGTCCATTCATGAGCATAATGAATAGAGAAAGTTTTAATGAGCCTGTAACATGTGTAAGGGTAAATAATTTTAACCATATTTAAAAATTAACTTTAAAGTCCTTTGCCATATTCTGGAACAATTTAGACAGTATTTTTTTAAGGAAAAGAATGAAACTAAGGGAATAAAAAATATATGAAGATTCTGTTTTAGTGATACATAATTTTATTTTAACATACTTACAAAACTCAGTTGGAAGAATTTGCTTTTAAGTTCTTGGCTCATCCCTTTCCCTTGTATTTATTCTCGTTCTATAACTCTTGTCCTTCCTCCAAATTTCTACCATGATAAAGTGATTGAGAACATGTGTTGAGTTTTCTTTCTTAACACTTTTGTTCAGCAACTGTTCTTTTTTGGTACTTTCCAGGCAATTGGTCAGCTTTCAAGTTTATTTGCATTTTTAAAATGACACACAAAATAAAATGCTGTAGCATCTGATTAATGCTCACAGTTTAACTTTTGAAACACAAACAAACTTGCAGGGCAGGCCAGCCACCTGCAAAACGCTAAAGGAACCTCATGATTATTGGGAGAGAGAACATGATGTGAGAAATTTTGCAGGCAGAAAAAAGTAGGTAAAGTTGGCTTTAGAGAAAACGAGTTTGCTCATAAATTTTGAATACAGTTAAATACAAGTGAAAGAAAAGATACGTTAAATGTCCAAATGCAATAGACTTTGGTAGTGATATGATGAGCTATTGAGAGTATATTATCCTTAATCATGTTCTAATTAAGTGACTTCAAGTATGATAACAATATAAAGGAAAACTATAAAGATTTTAGAAAAGAGTTGATCTTGTTTCTGAGCACCTACTATCTGCTTTCCTATCTTTCTACTCCCCTTTTTGAGGAGAGGAAGGTGCATGGAATGAGCCTCAGAAACCGAATGACTCAATGACTGAAGGGTCTCGAAAACGTTTACATGGTTAAACAAGAAAATGAAAAATACTATAGAGAATGTTTTCTATAACACCATAAATTATTTTGTCTATTATAATATCCTATAGTATCCTCTAGTGCCAAAAGTTCCCTAGAACTTCTCCATGTCACATAGTTCATACTAAAGCTTATTATTGGTTGCCGTTATTGCGGTTTGCTGTTACCCAATAAGTGAGTTTCAGAACGTGGTCAACCACGCATGTTATTTGAGAAAACTGGAGCTGCTTTGCCTCAGTGATGATTTATTATTTGCTAGGCAGTACTGTATGCAAAGGTCTTGACCCCTCCGTTGCCTCAATTAATTCTCAAAACCAAATTTCAGGGTGGTTATTATTACCACTATTTTAAAGATGAGCAAAACGAGACCTAGAAAGGTTAAACACCTTTCTAAATGCCCCATACTAGCGAGCACAGAGGCAGAGTTAGAATCTAAGCAGTCCTTTTTCAGACCTTGCTTTTGTTCGGTTTGCTAACCCTACTCCAACCCTATGAGAAAGCTAAATTAACCCTCTCGGTGGGAATCTTTACATCTTTGAATGATACCAACCACTTTTAAAGAAATAAGATATTGTGACTTTGAAAATGCAAGTTTGAATATCCTACTGTGAATACAGATAAACTATTATAGAGATAAGAGTTTCTTACTGGTGATGGGCCTCTGTAAACCATGCCCCTGCCCCAAAGTTGTATTTTCCCAAATGTCTAAAAGAATTTTTAAATGTTTAGTTTTTCATTCATAGTTATTTCTCAACATGTTCTTGCTAGCCACCATTTCTTTTTCTATTATGGTGTGCAGGAAGATGTCAAAATAGACAGTGAGTAACACATTTCACAGTAATTGAAAACCTTGGTCACAGCAGTGATGTGAGTCACAGGGAATGTTCCTGACAGGAAGGTGCTCATTCATGAATCTAGATTGCTCACGTCCTATAATATAGGACTAGTATCTGTTGGTAAATTCTCTCATCTTTTCTGTTAAAAATTACTGACTTCAGTAATTTACAGAGTAGTTGGGTAGAAAACGTACGGGAGGAACACTGAAATACAGAGTGACAAACGCCACAAAAGCTGTAAAGAGGATGCCTGCATACAAATGCACCCCACCCAGTCTGGTGCATCTTAAGGGACTTTTAGAGGAGGGGAGGCCTCAGCTGAAACTTAAGAAGTTTGGAAAACAAAAAAATGGACCTCATTTCCTTAACAGTCTACATTTCAGATCATTCAAAACAGTTAATGAAAAGAATGAACATCTAGGGGTTCTCTGGGGTGTAGGGGCTAGGCTTCGTCTCCTTCAACACCTCCGCCTGGGTTCGATTCTCAGCCAGGGAACCATCCCCCGCCCTCCCCCCGCCCCAAAGAATGAACAACTAATTTCTTCACAGGACTATAATAAGAGCTATAAAAAATGAAGGCACCTCAATATTAACTTCAAGTAAAAAAAAAATCTACATTTTACAGCTATTTGGATGCAGGCTTCCTAAACAGCCAAAGAATGTGGGAGTTCCATGACAGGGAATGATAAAGTGATTTAAAATCCTTTCTTGCTTTATAACAGGAAAAGATGTGTCTAATTACCAATAAAATGTTTTTAGCCTTAAAATCACCACACTTAGTATACTCTACAACCCTACACCAACTCACCATAAATATGTGCCAGTAGTAGGTTATTTACTGGCTGAAAATGAAAGGTTTCCTGGACTCGTTCTTTTTATACATGCTCCCTTTTGAGTTAAGGGAAGACATGAATTTTTAAAAAATTGCTTAGACATGCACCATCCCTTTCTCTAAAACTTGTTAGGTATTAGTAATTGAGGTTTGAGAGCATATTATTTAAATGGCTGCAAAGCTAATATAAAGGCATTAGAGCAATGCTGTTAATACTCTTTAGAGTCATGCTGCTATGACCAATGATGCCCCATTACTGTAAAGTTGAGTACGAAACATCAAGTAGATGGAAATGTTAGAGTTTATGATAGGTTGTAGAATTCTCCTTTTGTTTCCACTTTTGCAGGTCTTCTTTTTATAAAATGAGAGATTCCATTAAAGGGAAAACAATCAATGACCCTTGTGAAAGGTGGTAAGGCAGACTTTATGCAGGAGTACCTTGATAGGAGTAGAGACCACTGCAATGGTATTTTACGGTGGGGGAGCGAGATTGGGCTCAACTGCAAATACAGCACGGGCACGTAGGAACAGCCAGGGAGCAGGGTTGGGGGTCAGTGGATAGAAAGTTACCAGGAAGACACATCGTGTGCATGGGGAGATGTGGGTAGATAAACCTGAGGGGATTTGGCTGAAAGCAGGCCAGTGTGATCAGACAGGACCTGCAGGAGGTGGAGAATGATGTACCTTTGCAGACATGAAATGTGGAGGGTTCTTGTTCATCTGACCTGGCAGGATTCTTGCTAACAGTAGGTTTTACAAGGCAGTGGACAGACAGGCTTAGGAGGAGGTTTAGGAGCCTGACTAAAGTTAGTCAAGCAAAGTATCTTTATCAAAAGAGCCAATAGCAAGGATATAAAACTTAACATTAATTTCATTGTGTTTTTGCACAGTACTTTAAATCCTTCCAATCCCATATAGACGTGAGTTTCTTTCCTTATTCTCCAACTTTGTTAATGATAGTGTATAAAGAATAGTGTCAGCACTATTTCATTTATGCAAAGCAATGGCATGTTATTTCTTTATATAATAGATAAGTAAAGCTCTGGAAATATTAAAATATTTTTCTAAGAATTGAAAATAGTGGGTGAATTGTATGTAATGGAAGCAACATGGCTCACTGGAGGCATTTAGTGTCCAGAGTGGAATAGCCTTTGACTGATTAAGTGGGCAGACTTTATTGACTACATTATTAAATACGAAATCTATTAAACTTAAGTACAACCTTTCCCCCTTTCAAATGTTAACTTCAGTGCCAATGTGAGAGTAAAATTCATGACATTTAGAAAGGCGAGAGAATCAGATGAGGTTTACCAGAAAGAGTATATATAAATAATTGAATAGAAATGTCTGTAACAATGGAGCTCTTTTAGATAAGGTGTGACAAAATATTTCTTCAGTCTCTGATGGGGACATTTCTAATGGAGGGTTCAATCGGTTGTTCCTTAGCCACTGGAACTTTGGAGGCTTCCTTCCAAGGTCTGATTTATCACTCCAGTATCCCAAGGGCCCTCCATGTGATGACCTTGGCACTGATACTCATGCTGGATGAAGTCAAAGTGCCTCATTTAACTCGATATTATCCTCTTTTAGGTCACAAGAGTGCTATCCTTCAAGTACATTGGGTGGTTTTCCACACCACCCCATATCTCAGCCACACTAGAGGTATCTCTTCTTGGAAGCTTTAGAAGGAGCCTACTAGACCTGTGACTATAATTCAGCAAGGCTCAGTAAACATTTCTTTTCCCAGCTGGGATGCCGGTTCACAGGAGAGGAAAGGCAACGCAATGAAGTAGGATAAATTAGTGCCTTGGCTCCTAATACCAGCTGTGCAGCTGCGTCGTGATTCCCTTTAGGGGTCTAGGAAGATGCAGCTTTTCATGCCTGGTGTGCTTTCTATTACTGTTATCTGTCCTCTTCAGAGGTGGAAGGAAATGACCTTTCCCCTGGAAATGCCAAACCGACTCTCACAGAGAGACTTGCTGTTGCTTCTAAAGAGACTGTGCTCTGTTTCAGGCTTTTGAAGACTCTGCCATCGCAATCACAGGTAAAGTACTTAGAAAGAGGAAACAGCCAGGAGTCTTCAGGGTAGGAGGCTCGCTCTCCCGTCGGGGCACGGGGTTTGCCTCTTCTCACCGCCTTCAAGTTGCCCGAGGGCTTCTCGCGTGCTGATGTCTTTAGATAGCAAGACCTTGGCTGTCCTTGTTTACATTCTTAGAGGAAGGCTTTCCTCTCTGCTGAAAGCGTGCAAGCTGACAGCTTTAGAATGTGAAATTTTCCGTGCCTTTTCAAATCAAGTACAGTGGCACTGACAGGGGCTTCCCACACTGTTCATTTTCTGTAAAACTTGGGCTAGAGACTGGTGTCAACTCGGCTCGCCAGAGAGCTGGACCCTGGGCCTCAGGCAGCGGGCTGTCCCCCGCACAGTAAGGCTCCGATGCGGCACCTCCGACGCAGCACCGCAACTCGGGTTGTTGCCACTGCCCATGTATGTTTTGATACAGTGAGGTCTTATGACAGTGGCTTCAAGGTTAGGAGTGGACAGATCCTCCCTGTGGTCCCATGCCAAAAACAGATGTCACCTAGGAGTTAGATTATTAGATTGATTTAGACTTTGGCATGGTTGGGAAATGGAAATTCTTGACTCTGGGAACCTTGACACACTGTCCTGTTATTTGCCTAACCTTCTTGGTTGGTCAACTCTTGATTTGCATATATACATCTTTGTAAGCCAATCTACTTTCCACTGAAATAGACTGAGGACCTAAAACACTTTAGGACACGATACTAACACGAGGCCATAGATGTTTGTAAATTGGAGATCCATTACATTCAAGTGGCCTTGAGCACCTTTAAGCAGTAACAAAGCCACATGTTTTATCAGCAGGATTGTATTTCCTTAAAGCCAAAGGGCTACAAAGCAATCAGCAATGACAGAAGTCTTTCCCTTATTTGTAGTTTCACCTTTCATGGTTTCAGTTACCCATGGTCAACTATTGTGCGAACATATTTCAACACCTTCAACTGTAGAGGATCTCCGACTGTCAAAATCATCCACTCCTGACGTCCGCCATCATCATGGTCATGGCTGGACCATCCTCAGAAGGGCAATAGTAGCCTAATGCTACATCACGGTGACCATGTCATTCACTTCAATTATCTCATCACATAGGAATTTATTATCTCACATCTTCACAAGGGTGAATACAGTATAAGGTATGTCAAGAGAGACCACATTCACATAATTTCATTACAGTATATCGTTATAATTGTTCTATTTTGTTATTAGTTCTTAATCTCTTAGTGGGTCCTATTTATAAACTGCACTGTATCATAGATATGGATGTATAGGAAAAAGACACGTAGTATGTATATGGGTGTTGGCACAACCCATGGTTTCAGGCATCCACCAGGGCACTACTTGGAAAGTATCCCCTGAGAATAAAGCAGGACTACTGTACCTGACAGTGACATCAGAATGTACCTCTGGGTCCTTACTTCTTGGATTATATAGTTATTCTTACACGGTGTTTTCTGAAAATTATTTTGAAATTCCTGTTTTAGAAATGTCTTCACAATCAGGTTAGTGATTAACACAAAAATAAATTACTTTATTGGATTGCTTAATATTACTTCACCAGAAACAGTATAATACATACCAGTTAAATCACCAAATTTCTTTTCTAAATTTGCACTCAAACGATTTTTGTTCGTGCCTGAAAACTTATGCAAATTTTCTGAGAGCATTTAAAGACTGGCTGTAAAACTTAAAGATAGTTTTTATGAGATATTGCATTAAACTAACTAATGTACCTAATCTACATTTTACTTTTAAACTGCATTTCAAGCTAAAGTGTTGATTAAGTATTGACACCTCCGAGGCTCTTCTCATTCAAATGCAGACATTAACAGACATTAATATGAGGAAATGCCAAGCAAAGAGACAGTGAATCCCAGTGCCTATTTATGACACCCAAAATGACATGTTACCAATGGTAGAATAGAGTTTTGAGCATCTTAGAAAGATGAGAGATAAAATGCAGTTAAAGTTTGGATATGTAATCAAAACCTTGGGTAAGGAAGAGCTTTTTATTGTTGTTTGTTTATTTGTTTTTTTGTTTTTACTTGTAAATGCACAAGCTAGCAAAAGATCCCTTTGCTGTTCTTCATATAAATCATGATTTATTATTGAGCTCACATATTTGGGAAGCTAACACTGATAAAACCACACGTGAATAACTTTGTTTTGAAAAGATCGTTATAAGTACCTGATATTCAGGGCACTAAAAAGTAGACTCCCCAAAGCTCATTTTCACCAGTAACTACTATAAAATATTAAATTAAACTATGCGGTGATTGTGTGGACATAATAAAGTTGACACAGGAGGAAGCAGGAGAGAGGCTTTGTGAGGCATTAGTGGTCTGCTCCGAGCCAGAAGTTCTCCTAACCACCGTGAAGCAAAAATCAATGGAGGCACAAGGAGTGGTTACCTAATCGGGGAGGCAGACATGTCAACAGGTAATTTACAGCATGTGACAACTGTTAACATGCAAGACAACAGAGAGCTTGTGGAGATGGATAACCTGAAGGCGGTGGGGCAGAGAAAACTTCAAAAGCCGGTTTACGTTTGAGCTGATTCTTGAAATATGGAAGAGGAGTCAGGGAAAAAGTGGGGAATCCCAGACAGGGGGCAAGGTTTACGCCAGGACCCGTAGGCCCAACGCAAGGAGAAGTAAGACCAGGTGGCTAGACCCAGAGATGCCGTGTGAGAAAACGGTAGGAGGCGGGTTCGGAAAGACAAGAATATATAATAGCTCACACGCAACCTTTACGCCCTACTAAGGAATTTGGACATTTTACCTATCACAAGGAAAGGCAATGAAATATTTTAAGCATGTTATAAGAATCAAAATTTGGTTTCTAGAGGAAAAAGTCTGTCTAGCAAGATTTTGAAAGTAACTATTCTATCGTTTCTTCAGGTTTGTGGAGCTGGATAATTAAGGGCATGCCCTTCCAAATATAATCTCCTCTAGGAACCAAAAAAGAAGACAACCAAGTGAAAAATAAATAAGTTGATTATGTTCAAATTTTACAGAGAGGCAGAGGTGACTTTAATATTTAATTGTGCTATTCATCCTAATAACGATGATTGGACTCATTAGTAGACTCATAGGAAAGAATCATCTGTTTCTATTTGATAGTTTTTAAAATTTTTATTAAATTTTTGAGGTGACATTGGTTAGTAAAATTACATAGGTTTCAAGTGTACATTTCTATAGCACATTGTTTATACTCACATGTTGCATTTGAAAGACCCCTGAAATGGGGAGACCCTCACTCCAGTCTCGGGATGGCGCGACACCCAAGAACTCACGAGAGACCGATCTTGATGCAAACAGCAAGAGGTTTATTCAGGAACCAGTGCACTGGGGCCGACTCATATCCCACGCAGGGGTAGAGGAGTTCGACCCCCAGCACAAGGGGTAAGGGGTTTATGAAGGCAAAAACCACAAGCATCTGGCAGCAACCGATAATATTTGGTAATCTAGCAAGTTTGTATAGCGAGTTCAAGGAACTATTTCCTGGAACAAAGGGAGTAGTTGTCTGGAGGGGGAGGTTGCCATCTGTGCTGTGGTCAGCACATTCGGGCCGTCTCAAGGTCTAGTCTAGCGTCTGAAATTTTCCACTCCAACCTTTCACATTGTCTTTTCACCGCCCAGAGTTAGTTCTCCTTCTATCACCATATGTTTGACCCTTTTTCCCCCTCTTCTGAATTGGTTTCAAGGGACATTAATTGTATTGAAAGAAAAATTCCATACATTCTAGTTATCCCAGGACTTTGATTGTGTGGTTGTTCTTGGGTTAAAACGTACCAGATAAGGGATGTGCAGCTATTTTACTGAGAGACTAATTTTTGTTTTGCCACCCAGGCTGAGGTTCTGAGACTGCTTTTGCAGACAAGGCAGGTATGACCAGACTGTCCATGAGTTTGGAGGAGGAGATGCCATTCCTTCAGTCTATGGATCGTATTTAGCCTGACCAGACGTCCTGTTTTAAACAGGGCAGAAAGCAACGTTACCACCCCATTTCAAATGCTATGAATGGTCAGCCTGCTGAGACCTTGAATTTAGCCCAGGGAGACCAGGCTGACCATACGTACCATTTGAAACAGGACAGTACCATTGTTTTCTGTCTCGTTTAAAATGAGACATCGGGCCAGCTTATTTCCAAAGATATAACCATAGAAGAAAAGATCTATGAATTTTCACTGTTTGCTACATTTCTTTTCCCTATTAAATAATGTGTAATCTGAAATCGCTGATCTGGTTGGAATTGGGTGGTTTTAAGTAAACAAAGGAGGAGGAGGAGAAAAAGAGGAGTAACGATCGTACAAACCGAAATGGAAAAGGAATATACTCAGACTTCTGTTGCATAATCTATCTTTTACATTAGAGCATCAACAGAGCGATATAAAGAAAATAATATAACTATATTTGTTCCCTAGTTACCTCCAGAAGTTGCTGCTTGTAACAGCACGATTTTCTGCAGGTTCAAGTAGAGCAGCTGCTTTTATCACAGGCAGCTTTCTGGTTACCTAAGGCCTTTTCCCCTCATCTGAGGCCCCACCCCCCCATCCCGTCCGCATCTATTGCTAATCCTTAAAAGAAAAAAGAAATATTGACTGCATTTCTTCTCCATGGGTTTTCAGTAAAGCAAATGTACCAATAAAATAGTGCTTATTGGCCTCAAGTCACAGGGGTCATTTGAGCTTCAAAAGTTACACGTAGATTGTGAATTTCTGGTAAAGCACGAGTGTCTGCATACCCTCTGACCTTCAAAGATGCTACAAGATAGCGTTGCCACTCTGAGATCCCAGAACTCAAGACAGATGCGGGGAAGTTCTTTTTAGCACCCAGGCTGGATGAACTTAATTGCTACAATTAAATTCTTGAAAAACAGGAGCTTAAAGTAAAAAAGCTTTAAGAAGACTAAAATATCATAGAATTATTTAAAAGCGATCATGTTGAATGCTGAAAAGGTGAAATGTTTATAGGACTGCTAAATTCTTTATATTAAATTATGTGAAGTGTTTAAAAGGAAGAGCTTTATTAAGTTTTTTTGTGAAACCCTTCCAAGATACATGCTCCCACACCCCGAAATACATCCCTCCTTCACCAAGGTCAGGGTGCATGCACATGGCACATGGCTTTTAAGGGAAGATGTAATTGTAGCAATACCTCTCTGGTGGCAACAAAGACAGAGGAAAGCAAGGAGACAATATGCATGTCACCAGTTTCTAAAAAAACACAGGGAAAAAGTGATCTTTCCATTATTGTTGCTACGAGTTTTAGAAAATACTTTTCAGACATAAAACATTATTTTAAAAATAAGCAACATGTTGTGGTTGGCAATTTATTTTCAGGTGGTCAGAGAAACTAATTACAACTGTTTCAGATTTATCCTCTAGGACTAGATGTCGAACAGGAACTTGAGCTCCTATTGGCCTTCAGAAAGCAAAGGAGCTTACCTCCAGCTTCCTCACACTTCCCCTGACGTGCAGTGTATTCCACTCGCAGACCTCCTTCACAATCTCGAAAGTGCTGATAGAACACTTATCTTCAACTAATCTGTCATCTGCCAATCCTGCTTCACTTTAAAAGTTGTAAAATCGTATCCCTTTTTATGGTTCCATTTATACATGTTCCTAAAGTTAGTTAATTATTTATTCATCAGTGTGAAAAACCATAGGCCTGAAGAAGAAAAGCTATATTCCTGAGTTTGAAAGCAAAACAGTGTTTATTAAACAAAATCCCCATGCCTGTCGTGTATTAAAAACGTTTTCCCATTTACCTCTGTGTAGAAAGAGACTGGTGAGCCATTGTCATAACTGTTTTGAGATTTAGATTTTATCTCTTCATTTTGTTTTTAAAATAACTTATGGAATTCCTAATGTTTCACCCATTCCGTAGATCTTATTCATGATAACATGTTTCACTTTTGCTCTAATAGATAGGTGCATGCATATTTATTTATACCTACATAAATACACATGAAATATTTAATTTTTTTTTGTAAAGAGAACTAAAAAAACAGTAAACAAGCACATTAACCAAAGATTTGAATTTCTGCTCAACCACTCACTCACTTACCTTGCACAAGTTACTGAACTTTTCTAAGCTATTTTTTTGTCAGTAAACAGAAATAATAATAGTAGTAATAGCGTAGAGTTGCTGTGAACATACATTCTGTTTAACACAGTATCTGGAATACTTGCTCAATAAAATTCGTGATTATTTTAGTCCTGTGTCAATTGAAAAGTTGTTTATATTTATTTCAGGAAAAACAGTCTATTGAAATCAGGATATGAGTGAAGTCTACAAAAGCCTAATTTTACCCCTTAATAACAGTGGTCCCATCACAGCAGATGGGGGAAGCCTAATTTTACCCCTTAATAACAGTGGTCCCATCACAGCAGATGGGGGGATTCGCACTTTGTTAGCACTCAGCACATATTAAGGAGACAATCAATCAAGGCATTGCTACAACAAGGCAATCCCTAATCCATATTCATTTCCAAAATGCTAGTGGAAGGCAAAGGTCTGTATGTTAGAGCTGACCTGCCATCTTCTCACATGCTGTCATTTTTTGGTGAATGAGAGGAGTGACTTGTCCAGTCCCCACTAATGCTGAATAAAATACAATCCAAGGACATGATTCCCAGACATGGAGGAGTCACCCTTTCATTAACATCAGTAGCCTTATACCAAGCCTACTCTTGCTCCTTGGTCATTACCTCATAATTTGTCACATTAAGTAGGATAAAAAAGAATTTAGTGTTTCCTACATTTTCAAACTCCATGTTTATAGTTCCATTTAGAAAGAAATACATTGGAGTTCTCATGATCTGCAGTAGCTGTGCTCCATAATGTTGCCTCAAACACTGAATCTGTGAATACTGAATCATTGATTCTGAAGAAAATACAGGGTTATTTAGTTTCCTGTGAGCCTTTGGTAAAAACATTTGAATATGTTATCAGCACGTAACTTAGTTTTATGCCTGCTCCTGTTCAAAGACATCTTACTTAATACATATTGCTGATTCATGAATATTGAACTCGTGGCCACAACACTGTCTGTGACTCATGCTTGAACAGAGCTTCCTTAAAGCGTATTTTCTCTGGAAGACACAACACCGCCTTTTTGTGCTTATGAACACCAGGCAGCACTTCAGGTCTATACTTGGAGTCCATTTTAAACAGCAACATCACCAATAAAACACACAAGTATGCAAAAAAGAATGGCTCTAAATAGGCTGCAAAAAAAAAGGGGTGGGGGCTTGTTTGCAGCATCTTTTAATGCTGAGAGAGGAAGGCAGAGTGCTGCCCTGTTTGACCTCAAAGGGAAACGTGCGTGTTGGGCAATCGAGTGTTTTAAAACTCTGGGAATGTCCACAAATGACCACAAAAGTACTGTGATGATTGACTTAGGTATTACAAATAAATTTCAGCAAGTAGGCACATTCACAAATATGGAGTCCATGCATAATGAGGTGATTGTACCTATAAAATAATCTGTATTTTTAAAAAATGTTTTTATCTGTATACTAGGATGACAATGGTATAAAGATGATTTATGATAAAAACAATAAACATGTATTGAATAAATGTCAGATCAGGCTCTGAACAAAGCACTTTATATTCATTTAACAACTATGACTATACTATTCTTCTATAGACAAGTAAGTAAAGGCTTAAAGAACCAAGGGCAAGGCCACAGCTGGAAGTGGACTAGCCAGGAATCGAACCAGTGGGCTTACGTCCAGATACTACAGGCTCTTAACCACTATGTTATAGTTCTCATTGTAACAAATATAAGATTCAGTCACTCACAATAAAACATTAGTGGCTAAAAGAATAGTATGTTGAATTTTAGTGCTGCTTTAATCTTTGAATCTGATGTTCAAGGCTTTACTTCTTACCTTTGAACATGCTATTGAAGTATAAAATAATGTTTCTCTCTTGGTATATATTGTGCGGCTGTATACTTCTCAATTTTTGACCATCTAAACATTTTCCTATTTTTCTCTCTATATATAGTCCCATTAAAATGATTCATGGATGAGTCATATTCTCAAGGTTCCTTTGTGAGTCATTCAGAAGTTTTATTATTTAAACATAGTGAGTAATATCCTGGACTATCCCCTCCAAGCCTATTTACCTCATATTAAAACTAGATGAGAAAAAGAACATCAATAGTACTTCTAGAACTATTTTTTATAACAACATTTTCTTGGGAAAACAGTATCTGGGTCAAATGGCAAAACTATATATCCCAGTAGCTTGGGCTAGGGATTCACATCCACTTGAATGGAGGGCACGGTGACTACCCCACCTCAAAGGCATTGCTTGGGTCTGAGAAAGAAGTAGAAGAAACTCTAGAAACATTAGAGCTGGAGAGAGTGAGGAGAAGGAAATTGATGGAGATCAAATGTTTGGGAAGAGAGAAGTAGCTGAGAACAAGGGATGCATGGATCAGAAGTGCTCACCCTTGTAAAGCCCTCCACACCAGGGGACCTTAGGTTCAGGGCATCTCCTCACCTATAGTATCTCTTTTCACTGCTGCTTTCCTCGGATTTTGACCAGTAAGCTAACGTTTGCACATCCACTGCTTGTTGCTTTTGACCAATCTTCTCATCTCCCTGCTGCCCTAAAGAAGATACTTCTACAGATTTTCATGTTTATTCTTGGCCCTAAAGTTCAAAATGCACAAACAATTAATATATTCTTGTAGAATTACTCCTAGTGATGAAAAAATAAGGTTTCGAAAGCCTTCTCTACTCTTCCTACCTCTTTCCCCCCTGCAGTTGCTATGTCTTTCATATTTTAGTACAAATTAAAATCATCCATGGACTTAAAATATATATATATACCAAGGTGCTAAAAATGTGTATAGACATTTTAATAGATGTTATTTATGTATTACTTTTCAAAATTGAATTGAATTATTGTAGCAATGTGTAGTGTGACGTTCACTCAAAAGATAGCATTAATCAAACCAATGCTAGTGTCATCACGTGACAGGCAGGACAGTCAAAAATGGTGGAAGCACACTTGTATTAATAGTTTGAAGAGCACAAGATCATTTGCCAGGACAATGGATAGGATGAAGAGGTGAGATTGAGTTTCCCCTATGTTCTCCTGACCTAACATCCCTTGACTTCTACCTATGGGGGACCACAATGGATGTGGTGTACTATAGAAATCTGGCTACATTGGCTATACTTCAGAATGAAATTGAAATGGTATGCACAGCAGTACAAGTGGACACTTTGGTCAACATCACTTAGGCAGTAGTTAGTTCCCCACAGTCGGAAGTGTCTGGACACCAACCACTTTGAGCAACACTTGTAATAGCAGAAGTCAAGTGTGACTTGAATTCATCTTTTGTTATGGGTATATATTGAGTATTACAATTTTAATACAGTTTTTTCCTTTCTTAAAATGTGAATATATTTTTTGGCAATCTCTGTAGATCTGTGGATTTTACCTATAGATAGTCTGTCTGATCAAATAGGTCCGCAGTACAGTGAATTTTTAATACATGTCTCAGGCTATCTGAGGTGGTATAATAGAGGTGGTATAAAACTACCTTGAGTACCGTAACTTAGTTCTTAGTAAAGACATGAAGTTCATATATGAAGGTCACCCAAGGATCTTTACATACAAATATGGAAAAATAGATGCCATGACCATTTCAGAGATTCCAGAAATAAGCTCTACATATTTAATTAAACAATTATGAACAGGAGGTTTGTAACAATGGTACAACCTTTTGGAAAATAATCCTGAAAATTCAGCCTGGGAGAATTTACTCTTCTCAGCCACAGTGGTCAAGAAAGGAAAATGAAAGATAATTCACAGAAATCTTTCTTATTCATGCCTTCCTCTACTCCCTCACTTGCAATACAGTCATCAGATGCCTTACCTTGATTGGTTGTAAACAGAAACTAACAATAGAAATTAAGAGGGTGATTGCAGTGCCTATATCAAGAGTTTGAAAGGGAAAGAAAAGTTAATTACTATTTGTCTACCAGGTTACATAGCTGGATGGCACTTTCTGGAAGGATGTCTCTCTCTGTGGGTGAGCAACATTATCATCATCATCATCACCATTTGAATAGCAACCGTCATTCATTACTTCCATATATTCAGGATTAAGGACTGAATTGCCCCCATCTCCAAATGGACAATTACCTTGCCTAAACCCAAATGTGGTTATCTTGGACATAAGGCCTTTATGGAAGTAATATAGGTTGAATGAGGTTATAATTGCAGGGTTCCCATTCAATAGGATTTGTGTCTTTATAAGACAACAGAGACAGACCAATCTCTCTCTCTCTCTCTCTCTCTCTCTCTCTCTCTCTCTCTCTCTCTCTCTCTCTCTCTCTCCCCCTCCATGTTCATGGACCTCAGGCAATGCATATGATAGATAGACAGAGAGTGTGGCCATCTGGAAGCCAGGAAGATAGCTTTCCCTAGAAACTGCATCAGCCAGCACTTGATCTTGGAGCTTTTAGCCTCTGGAACTATGAGATATATAAATTTGTTTTCTTAAGCTGCCCAGTCTATGGTATTTTCTTATGGTAGCCCAAGAGAACTTACACAAGTACTTTAATACGTCCTCATTTTGTTGTCCTAGGGATTTAAAGGGAATTATTATGATTCATTTGTAGTTGAAAAGCCCAAGTTAAAGAAGTTAGGCAACTTGTTCAAAGTCATAGACAGTACAAGGTGAATTTGTTTGGGAAGTCTTAGATATAACTCAAGTAGTCCAACACCAAAATCTAAAATTTTAACAATGTAACCATGCCTTCTTCCCCTAGATACATCTAATTTGACTTATAATTTTTATTAAGAATATATAATCTAAATATTTTTCTTCAAAAATCACTTTTCATCTTTATTTGTAGAGAAATATAGCAATTTTTCATTGTATAAACATACAGTTACATGTTGAACCAATCATTTGTCAATATATTTATTATTAGTTCTGTTTCAGAGTACTTGTGATACCTTATAATATAGTCAGGAATTTTGCAGTCTATTTAGAGGAGTTGTTTTTTTTTTTAATAGGTTGAAATATTTCTAGACTAACGCTTCTGCGGCAGATTTCAAAGAAAAGTTGTCTAAGGGCAGCGTGTATTTTAGAAGAGTTTCTCAAATGCTTTCCTGTCCTTTGTTGCACTTTGTATTCTTAAGTTCTTTGAAAGTAGGTACAGTGCCTCATATTCAAAAGATGATAGAAGAACTTAAACTACATTTCTATTGGTTTAATTTGACACTTCTTTGAAAACATGCAAGTTAACAGGGACAGAATTTCCTCAAGAAGTTCCAAAATTTCAGTTCAGAAAAAGACTGGTTTGTCTGTTGGCGTACTGTTTCAAAGCATTTAACACTGTGCTGTAACTTGACAAGAATACAGAGCCCCACATAAGATATCTGAAAGGTCAGCTGGGTGTATTTTCAAATGGAAGAACTTCCTGTTAAGATTGACTCCTTTGTTTGAACTAAAAGTTTCTGATGTTTCAGCTTGATATACAGAATTTGCAATCTTTGCGAATGGAAAAATCAACAAATGTGTGGGCTAGTCATTAGAACACAATTTCCCTTAAGGGGAAGGAATCATATGTGTTATCTTTAAGTTAAACTTCAGTAGATTTTAAAGTAATTTATTTTAATTTATTTTTAAATAACTTCCTCAACAAAGGAAGTAATAACCATCCCTTGTTTTTGTCTTCTTCCTTTACTTTGCTATTTTAGCTTATATTCTAATAGTTGTGCCTTACCAAACAAACAAACAAACAAACACCTAAGTTTCCAGTGGTAACACTAAGGTTCTTGAGAAATCAGTCATAATTTGTATACCTTCAGCTCTACTACAGTATTTAGAGGTAAAAGTTACTGTCTTTTCTTGGTAGGTGGTACAATGGAAAGAATAGCTTTCTATCCCTAGGAAGGAGAACCCCCCAATATATTAAGTGGCCATTAGGAACTGACCTTCTCCTCCCTGAAAAGAGATTCAGTGCTGATGGAGGACGTACTTCCAGGCACCTGTCTACCCAGCCTGTTCTGACTGCGTTCATGCTGATGTGCCAGCTCTGTGGTCAACGGCAGTTCTCAGCAGTTTATGTTCGCTTTGTCTCTGGTAGCTCTTCTTAAAGACTTTTAGATGATAAAAGCATCATCACCTGGCTGCTCCTTAAGTTACCAGCCTCCTTCCAGTCTCGTGCCTTATTGACAGGAGTCCTGGTCGTAAATACAAAGCTCTAATTCTGGCTTCTTTGCCTCCTTCCTCCAAAGGAGGACTAATCACATGCTTTTCCCTGAGGCTAGGCATAGATTACTGACTCTCTCGGTATCTGGAACCTTAAAGTAACAGTTACCCGACCCCACTCATGCCTAAAAGGCATTGCCAGGTAAGACTTGCAAGTCTTGTAATATCTGTGGATCTACTGATTTATTTATGGATCTCTCTAATCTCTGTCATCATCTATCTGTGATATGACTAAATATCATATAGGTTCCCTAGAATAGTTACAGATCTACTTACCAATTGTAAATTCATTCATCAAATCCAGTATACCCTAAAGAAGCTGTCTTGCAAGCTATATTGTAATAAAACCACTATCACTGCCTTGCAGTGCCATGGTTAAGTATGCTGTCACACTGAACTGAACAGATGGATACCAATGCATTCTCGCATCTTATTGGTAGTGGTAATAGTGATATTGGTCAAATCATAATACCTTAACACAATATTGCCATGGAAGAAGAAATGAGTAATATAAGTTCTTATATATCAAATTACTATTACTTGAACAGATGCTAAAAGTAGCTACTCACTCATGTATAATATACTAAAAACGCTAGTGTACTGGAACTTAGAACTTAAAGGAGATCACACATAGAATATTTGGTAGTAAAGTTACTGCAAGCTCTTTATAACAAATGAAAGAAAATTTAATTTTCTCTCCTCTCATATATTTTAGAAATTGTTTCCTCAAAGTATGTAGAGTTATCTAAACTGCATACTTATGAAGCATTTGAGCTATAGGGCACTTTTTATATTTAGCAGTTAGTGCCAAAGCGTGAACATTTATTAATACTCCCACATTAAACTAATTTAAATTATACAACCCAAGATCTACTGTTATTACTTTTTAAGGGTAAATATTTGATTAATGTTGTCTTTGCAAAAATATTAAAATGACATTATTTTCTTCCTTTGGTCATGTAAGATAGCAATAAAATGTAATTGGCCACTTGAAGATCTTTCACCAGGGTTTTGCAATAGCAGAGCTGAAATTTTTAATTTCATAATTTTTAAAGTGTATTAGCTATTTTTAAATTATAAGTGTTTCTATGTTTCTAAATATAGCTTATATTTTAAGCATAGTTATTTTAATATCAATTTTTGATATCACCAAATGGAAAAACATTTTTTAATAGTAGTGATACTTCTTATTCAAATGTCGCTTGCTTTTTAGATATTGAATTTTATTGCTATGCCAAAATACTTATAGGAGATTTGAGTATATGGAAAATCATAACATTAAGATATTAGCAATGCTGGAACAATCAAACCAAAAACCCAAGCACAGTCACAAACACATAAACACACACACAAACACAATAATCAAGTTAAATACATACAAATAGAAACACACTATAAAAATCTGTAGTCAGGAAATAGTAAATTTGTTACCTAATATGGCCTATTACCATAGTTGAAAAGAAAAACAACATTGTGGAATCAACTTCATTATTAAAAAAACTTAAATGCTTTAAAGGATTATTTAGATGTATGAAAATAGTTTTGCGTAAACCTGGTTTTGGAGACAAGACCAATGCATATCTTTTCTAAAGACAAGAACCATTAATAGATTTAATGCATAAAACTTAGAACATGTGCCATTTTTATCTTCAAATGTGTAATTTGTAGTATTTATTTACCTGTATAAAAGAAATGGGAAAAGTGATTTGTTGGAATTTTGAAATCTGTTCTTATTAAATTATCTTGTTTATCCGGAAACCACTGAAGTGTGTGGTATAGTGTGTGTTAGTATATGAGAAAGAGGAAGGTAGGTGGAATGCATAAAGAAAGATCCTATTCTTTTTTATGGCATCTCTTACTAGTATAGTATTTACACACAAAGTCATGGAAAAGGAAAATATACTTTGCAAATTTTTGGTAATTTGATTCACAGCTTAAAATTTTTCTTCCATTGTCAGTAATATTCATATATATGTCACAAATGAAAGTTCATCTGATATAAAGGGACTCTAGCTGACTGTAGTACCCAATGATTTAATTTGTAAAAAAAAAAAAAAAACCAAGAGAATAAAGTAAAGTAATAAAAAAAAAAAGCAACAGAAAAGAATAGAAAGAAGAGGAATATAACTCTCCCAGGACTACCAAATGAATCTTTTTTTTTTTTTAAATAAAGGGCAAGGAAATATTCAAATAATTTTGGGTGATATAATTGTTTCTTATTTCTCTCATTTTAGGTGGGTAATAAAAATATTTTAAAAAGCCCAGATTCAACATGGTAATGAAAATAGGCATGCATGTATTCTATCATTCAACACTATTAGAGAAAAACCTCCTTAATTATCTAGCAAAATACGTTAACCAATACTTATGCACGTTTGAGATTTGAGATTTTCTTGTATATATTTTTAATTCATTTTTATTGTTAGACTTATTGGGGTGACATCTGTTAGCAAGGATTACATAGGTTTCAGGCATACAATTCTGCAGTGCATTGTCAACTACTTGTATATTTAGAGGATGACACAAAGTTAAGTTTTTCTGTTGGAAAGGTATTTACATGTTTGGTAATACTTTTTACCAAGTTATTTAAAAGTTATTTTCTAAACATATACCCAGTGTCGTGTATGTGGCTGCTAGAAAGCCTTTTTGAACAGCTAGTATCCACGCTGACTTGCTCCCCAGCCTGCGTTATCTATGTGTTTACTCTCTCCACTGAAACGGCCCCCAGAGGAAGTATTATGGTCCATCTCGTAGATAAATCCACGTTTTAAACTCTCTAACTACATGGATGGCATTATCAGCTATCATTGTACCGATCTTCATTTTTAAGAAGTATCTAAATACATATTTACCAGCTTAATCTGTGTCTTGAAAGGTCCCTAAGTGTGTATTTCTATGATGAAAGGTACTGATACAATGCAAACTGACCTTTTATTGGCGTAACTTCTCTTTTTTCAATGAAAATAACACACAAAGCACATCTAGCTTCGTAGAATTTAAAATTTTCCTTTTGGATGTATGTGGCAGGACATTTGTTCCCCAATAACAGTGATAGTTATTGGAATAAAAAGAAGATTTTTAGATGTTCTCCATTCCACAAAGACTTCCTGTAGAATGGATACTCTCGATTAGCATGTTCCTCAGGCCATGTAATCTTTTAGGGGCTTTTATTTCATTGTGAGTATGTGGCATCTTTTCTTCATTTTTATTTCTTTAAAACTTTCTCTACTGATTCAAACTAGAAACAAAGTGATGTATAATGTTGGATATGAGGAATTTGGAAAACAGGATTAAACAGCAATATGTATAATTGTGGTTTTTTTTAATTAACTAGAATAAAATCTATCATAGGCCGATCATAACTGTTTACTCCCTCCATTACTCTGTCTACTGCGCTTGGAAACGTATACCGGGAAGTAGACACCCACTGTGTATTTTAGTCACTTCTGTTAGCTCCACCATGCATTGGGCACACCGAAGTAAGTGTGGGGATTTAATCCACAAATGTACGTATACACAGGATATCTCCCCAAAAGTGCATTTGTAAGGGCCTTTATTGACCTTCTGTTGTACCTACATTTAAAATTCAAGCAGCGGCATCAGCGACTATCTCATCATCTCTTTCCTCTGGGCTGTTCCACTGGCAGACCCCTTCCTCTTCGTGACCCAGCAACAGGCCCAGGTCGTGTGACGGCGGCCTTCCAGGGGTTTCCACATGCGGCCTGGCAGGCCCCCATCACACCTGGGAAAACGGTTCACACTGCCATCCCTGAGCAAGTACCTGGGTCTGGGGGTTAGAGTCACTGTTTTGAGTGGTCTTTCCTAGGGCTCAGACTCAGGGATTGAAAGTGAGAAAAATGTGTGTCCCAAGCAATTTTGGGACACTGTTACCAAAGGAAATGGGAGTGGATTTCAGCCTGAGAGGAATGACAAATACCCAATACATATGGTCGCTAATATTTTAGTTCTGGACTCTAAATCTGTTCACCAGAGAATATTGGGGTGTGTGTGTGTGTGTGTGTGTGTGTGTGTGTGTGTGCGTATCTCCCTCTAATAGACCTGGTCTTCTAGAAGAAGTTCTACTAGATCAGGCAGATGGTTTTGCTGGTCATGTTAGGAGGCTGATAATACTTGGTTTTCTCCATCTGTGTTTGTCTCTCTTGAAAACACAACCATTAAAAAAAAATCTCAAAGCAGGAATGTGGAGCATTCCTATTTCCTGAAGGCTTGGTCAGAATCATCCTGGCTGAGGGCACACACCTGCATGTAGCTGACACCCCACCCCTGCGTGGACCCGAAGTCCACGGCTGACAGTAATTTTCCTTCCTTCCCTTCGTCACCTTAGCAGAGATCAAGAGTGAAGTGGCAGGTGGTAACACACACAATCCCAGCAGCTGTAACTTTGCTGTTGCCTGTCAGAATCCTTCTTTGACAGTTTCTATAGAGGCCAGGCTTGTTTCTGACTTTAATTTTTAGGCACAGAGTGATTCCTTCATATGCATCTGAGGCAGGAGGCCATCCTACCCGACCAGATCCGGAAAGAAAATGATCTCCTTTACCATTACCAAATGGGTGCCTTTCCTTCTTCATTAAGTGCCTCTAACAGTTGCATAATATTTCATTCTCGTAACCCAAATATGGGGAGATAATGTTTTATTCTTATTCTTCAAACGTTAGGATGAATAACTGGGTGATATCATTACCAAAGCACATGTACTGCATTTACAAAACTGATCCTATTGTGTTGTTTTATGCTCACATTGGAAGTAGTTTTATGCCATCCTCAGTTTAAAAAAAAATTTCCTTAATTCTGTAATTTGAGGGAAATACACATTCCGGGAGTACAGGTCAAAGCCTTCATAAGATACATAGTGTTTCTTCTGGACATGCCCCCAACTCTTGACAAAGTTACTGAGGGAGAGGGTGGGGAGGAGTGGAGGGGCTTAGAATTGCTCTTCCCTCTTTTTCTTTCTTGGTAGTTCCCTCACTGGGAATCGAACCCAGGCTGCGGCACTGAGAGCACCGAAGCCTAGCCACTGCACCACCAGGGAGCTCCTGCTCTTCCCTCTTCAATGCAGGTGACAAGAGAACTGACATTCTAGTCCCACCATCATTCATTTGCTGTGCAATTTTTTCTTTTTCAAAAAATATATATTTAAAATAAGATAGAGGTTATTGGTAAATTATTTTATAGCAGACGCTGCCCTCAGTTGTGATGGTAACTAGTTGAGGATTTATTGGTTTTTGAAAAATATCATATAGGATAAAAAATTAAGATACAACAAATCATAAACTGTGAAATTAAATGCAGCTACTTCTGATGTTAGTAGAATATCACACTGTGTGCTTAGAGGAGTCCAAGGTAATATTCCTACTGAATTTTTCTCCAAGCTGCTGATTCCTCCCACTGCTAGAAATCTGAGTAATTTTAGTTTCTCCTTTTCCTTCGTTCTTATCTTCAACAGAAGTTTCTCCAATATCTGTACTTCCTTCCTTTAGAATGTCATTGCTTTTTCCACACCGTCCTAATTGAACCCCTAATAATCTTTTATCTAAGTTTATACAATGACTTTGTATCTACTGACCTATATTTCTAGTGAGAAAAATAAAGCGATCATGATATTTATTTGGAGGGGGGCACTCCAGATAAAATTTCAGGTCTACGTTCAACTCCCCAACTTTGATCACAGGCATATGTGAGCTACGGGGTAAATCTTGGGGTGTCTCCATTAATATTTATTAAAATAATAATAATAATAATAATAATAGAGAGAGAGACAAGGCAACTGAAATTTGGCATGGTTCTAACATGTTATAATGGTTGTTTTCGTTACTGTGAGATGTGTTAATTGTGAAAACTACAGATAAAACGTGCCATTCAATAGAGTGCTAACATTTTATAACCTGTGGCTAATTCTTAACTATATTGCTAGATCTAACTATGTTAGAAAGAAAAATACTTAATTTTCAATAGCGTATTATGCTGTTTTAATTTGCACTCTGCTTAGTTTATTTAATTAAACATAAGAAAATCAGGCCTATAAGAAAAAAAGTCACATAATTGTCATACAATGTATACAGCAGAAGAATCCCTGATTTTTTTCTTGATACTAAAAGGTTTTCCAACAAGACTTTTTATGTGCCTATATTTATGCATTTCTTATTTAGAGAACTGCAGGCTATTGTGAAACCCATTGTTAATAATTATTTTTTAATTATGCTATCACTTAAAAACAACCTATATTTTAAAAATACATTTGGAGATGATCAAAATTCCTTGGTTTAATCACACTGAATTTTTAAAAGTAGATTATCTTTAAAAGTAAGATCCTTTTATGCTGGACTGTTTATTTAATCTGCACATAAAGCAACAGTTACATGGGAATTCAGATTGAGACAAGTCACTGAGGTACTGTTTTTCGTACCCAAATGGTCTCTACAAAACAGAACATCCAGGGGTATATTTTCTTTTAACTTGACTTCATTTCTCTCTAATTAGTAGTGTGCAATGTACCATTGTGATGCCTGCTTCACCCTCTTGGTTCTTGCACCTCCCCTTGGGGATTCCCCAGCTGTTTTGCTCTCCTGTTGTAATTGAAATCTTACTTGTTCCAGCCTGTAATTGATAGTGAACCCAACCATTTTATGTTTGTCATGCCACAGATGCACAACAGAAACACTCCAAGTGGCAGATGGAAAAACTGCCCTACTAAAGCGAAATCAGATCCACTCCTACATCCCAATTCCATTCTCCCAACGTTTTGTGGTTTTCGCCCCCTTGCAAGTAGTTTGTTGCTGCACAAGTCAGTAGAAAAATCACAACACCTCTGAGCTTTATAGTGATTCTTCTTCATTTTGTTACACGGTTCTACATCCATACGAGGGCTTCACCAAATAATGTAGTTTCGTTAACAAGTATCTCTGTACACTTTTGTCCAATCTGGTCACCAGTTCTAAATAAAATAATTAACCTTACACGAACATGTCTGTGACTGTAAAGAAATCAAGAGATGCTTGAATTATTAACTATTTTCCTTAAATAAACAAAAAAACTACTTGGAAATGCAAAATGAACCTCCAAATCAATTAACCCTAATTGTAATTACATGTGTAATTCAAGAGTCTAAGCCTTTGCTTTACAAGAAGTATTATCTTTCCAATAGAATATAAAGGACTTTTGAGTGATTGATTCCATATTGTAGGATGTATTGTTTTCAAAAGATGGTGCTGGATGCTTTGTAGATTGTTTGATGGGCTTGTGTGTGGATGTATTATTGTGTGGCTTGGCTAGTGTGAAAAATGCCAAGGCCTGAACTAAGCAGGTTGGAGTCTGGGGGAATTTACCACATCTAGAACAGCAGCGCCCTCTGCAGGTAGCATGCGATATCTAATTGCAATGTCCGTTGCACTAAAACTTCTTAGGTTAGTGTAATGCGCAAGGAAGTCGGACCCAGAAGGAAAATTAGGCAATGTTTGGATAGCGTTGAATCAAAAATGTAATGAATAGCAACTTCATATTCCAAGTATTCTTTTCAATTTTCAACAGAACCTGAGCTAAATCTCTGAGAATGTGAGGACCGAAATGGGAGGGAAAAACAATTGACAAGTGTTTAGGGAGGTGCTAGGGACCAATGAAGGGTCTTAGGGTCCAAGTCAGAGCTCCAAGCCCCAGTGGAGACCTGAAGGACTAATTAGCTAACTGGGCTTGAAGATTAAACAGTGTCAGAGAGGTGCTTTGGGGAAATAGTTGATGTTATAGCCAATGGATGTGAGCGTAGAGCCGTAGAGGCAGGGGGATTAGTTAAAGGGCTGTTAAAATATCCTGGTAAGAAACTAGAACTGAACAAATGACCCTGGGAGTACCTACTACATAGGAAAGCATTTCAAAGATGTGATCGGCATGACATTCTATGAAATGGGAAGGAAAGAAAACGTGGGAAACACCCCAGGTATTTGTAGCCTGAGTGACTGGAAACAGTGTTAACATTGCTAGAAGGTGGGAAATACTGGAGAAAAAAAAAACAAAACAAAAGAGGTTTTGTAGATAAAGTAATGAAATTAAGCACATAACATCTTAGAAATTCTGATGATATATCTAAATGCAAGGTAAAGTAATGAGAAGCAGGGATCTGGAGGGAAGTTTAGACATAAATATTCAAAAGTGATCCTTGCATATTAATCAGTTATATAATAGTTCAAATATGTTCCAGAAACTTTTATAAAAAGACATTTTAACATAAATATAGTGATATGAATAATATAATAGTATAAATGTTTAATGTCATTTTTCTTTTGAAATAAACTATACAAAATATATTAAATAGGAAAATGATTAAAATCTTATTATATTTTTCATTTTACAACAGCACAGAATGGATAACCATTAGAGAAGTTTAGTCTTCTTGCACCAGTTCAAAATGTATTTGCAGTGCTTTTTTTTGTTGTTCTAAATTATTCAAATAAATTATACTATTTTTAAAGTGATCACGTCTCCCTTTGAATAAAAATCTGTTGCTAGAGATTAGTGCACAGACATTTTAAACAAAACAGAAACATGAGTTGCTCTAAATAACTCTAGTACCTCATATTTTCTTTTTAAGTGAAAGAAGAATAGAAACATGGCACTGACATTTAGCTATGTTTGTAATAAGACATGGCTACACGCTCATATATTGTATTTCAATTGTAATATTAAAATGTAAACATTCACAGGGGTTTTTATGTACTAAAGTTTTTCATGCTAGCATGAAAAATTGTGCTAATATTGGTTCCATTTTAATAAAGTAGAACAAAAGGTTGTGAAATATATCCATACATTTTAGCTATTAATATCAGAACACATTTTCTGTATTGAAAACCTGACTAAATTTTACATCATTCTCTAAATATGTGTATGAATATGTAAAAGGAATTTATTTTATTTACAACAAATTCAGAATTTACTTTTTTTCTGAATCATCAAACATTATCAACAATAAGAATTTTTAAAAATATGAATATGTTTGAAGATCCAATTAAATAAAAATGCTCTCATAAATATAAAATTTAAAGTGCATGGTACACCTATCTCAGATGGCTGAAATGTACCCAGAGAGGGCCTTCAGATGAGAGAACAGTAATGGCTTTCTGGTTAGACTCTAGTGAGTGGTTGAGATTTGCAGAAGAGCAAAAGATAAGAAAAAGGTAATGTGTAATAAAATATATGTTCTGTAACAGGAATATATATTTAGAAACCTGGAAGTAATGGTAATGAGTACAGAACTAGAAAATTTGGCATTTTAAATTAATTTCATTTTTAATATTTTATGCTTTAATTTAAATTCTTGGTGCTTAATTTTTTCCTTTACATTTCAGTAGAAATTAGTATTCAATGTCACACTATCTTCCACTCACTACAGTGTTTTCTGGCACTCTCAATGGGGACAGGAAGAAGCTTTTTGTGTTGACTTCTGGGGGAGTGTGTTTGGCAGTCTTGTCCTGTGACTACATCTATTGCCTGGGGCTTGCCTTTATCTTCTTGAAGCTTATTTGATGAAACTATTACCAAACTTCATAGCTACACAAAGATAGCTTGGAAGATGGCTATTTTTATAGAAACTCACGTAAGCGTAAAGAATTGAAATGTGTAATACTTTGCACATGTGTTTAGTAGGCTGAAGAGCAGGGCAAAATTAGAAGCAAGGAACAGAAAAATTGAAAGGTTTCTGTCCACTACATGGTTTTATTCTCTTCCGTCGAGGTCCAGAAACCATTCGAGGCACCAAGTGGGGAAAATAAATTATGTTTCCAATATCAAACAGCTCGGCTTTTCTTGCATAAGACAGATAGATAGATAAGCAGAACGAAACAGTTAGTGAACTATGTGTTGATGGAGATGCCCAAAGAATAGAATGAACTTCTTGGCCTTTACTTGTGAGGCTCAGATAAAGACATGACAAATGAAGGAAACTATGAATGGAATTGCTAAGAAGGTCAAGAAGTTTGATAGGCAGACAGGAATAGTACCTAACTTAAAAAAATAAAGTAAAATTATATTTAAATACAGAAGAAAATGTGATTTAAAAAAGGACAATTTATAAAATTGCATAACATAAAAATTATTGATAGTCCAATCCTCAAATTTAACTAGACTGTTGGGGAGAAGACGTCACATCGCATCTCCATTCTCTTTTACTCCTAAGAAATGTAGAACCAAGAAAGAGAAGCTAAGGGTATAAGAGAAAGGACTTTTCATTTTGAACTTCAGTGTTCACTACTGGGGACACTATCAAATTCAAACAAATACACAGTTCCTTTCAACTCTCTTTCTCTGCATGACTAAATGTTCTCTCACTATTATTCTTATCTATTCTGTACACAGCTGCTGTTTTTGTTTCTGATGTTTTGACTTACTTAACATTTCTTTTATGCTCAAACCTCAGCATTTCTCACACCTGGACAAAGAAATGCTGGTTCTTCTAAAGTTCTAATTCATATTGCCTTTGATTTTCAAGTTTTATCTCAAATTAGATGTCTAGGGTCATGTTCAAGCTTATTTCTCCTTGGTTTCTATACTTTGAGTAAATAATTTTTTATCCTTATAAACGTTCTCTCGTATATATGATATATATGCTACATATATATATATATGAATATATATGCATATACATACACACACATATATGTATATTAAATAAATTGGAGGGAGGTAGATAATCAAAAGGAATCCTGTCTTTCAAATTTTTAATAGTTGACTGTCTTCTAATATTTTCTTTGCAAAATAAATGAAGTCCATTGACTATAAATTACGTATATAGGCATTCTAGTTTAAGAAATATTTGTTGTGATGTCTAAGTAGTTAGGAGAACAAATTTTGTAGCACCATAATAAACCCCCAAAGGAGAGTTAACCCAGCATAGGACACAGGTTCAGTGGGAAAATTAGAACTGCAGATCATCTCTCACTTTTGTGCCGTGACCTCTGCTGAATCTACTAGCCAAGTCTGTGTTATTGAATCACAATGACAGGTCCAAATACAAATGTCATGACTTCGCAATGTTCCCTGGGTCTTGCCACATCACCATCACCACTTTATATTCCCTTCCTGGGGACACTTGGGAAGATTTAGAGGCTTTTAACCTCATCTGAGTAGCTCCACACACACAGCGGGAGCTTTGCCAAGAGCAGAGGCCCGATTATGTCAACAAGATGGCCTCATCCGCAGGGGAGCTCGGCTGGGTGTGCGGCACGTCTGGGAACCACCATGAATTAGCTTTATATGCTGCAAGAAGCAATTTTCTATTTAAAAAAACAAACAAACTTCGAAAGCTGCCAGAGGAAATTGTTTCCCATTGGAACCGGGCCTAGCTGGTGATTGTCTTTAGTGACTGTTGCTGCTAGTCAGTCCTCAGGACGTGCTATGCTTCGCCTTTGGAGTTCAGTGTCAGGACAGGACCGAAGGCCTGTTAACCCTGCACATGTCATATGTCTGTAGTAATTGTGAGCGGCTGTTCTGCATCCAATTATGTGCGTTATTGTTTGTAAGTCTAAACAGATCTTCTCTCACCTCAAAGAAGGTGGCTCTTATAACTTTAAAGAGGTCGTTCTACTAAGCGTAGCATCCAGATTAAGAAGAGAAGCACATAGCACTCTGCAGTTCATTAGCCTTTTGCTGAAGTGTTAAATGGAACAGTAGGAAGCTTCACCTATAGGGGTACTTAAATATTAGTGGCATTTAAATGAGGGTTATGCATTTTAACTAACTCTGTTACATTTTTACCAAAAAGTTTTCTAACTGAAAGACCACTGGGACGGTTAACGCTTAGGTTTCCCAGTGTGCTATGCATTTGACATCTCATCTTACAGCAAACGGGTAGTGTATAACAGCTACGTATATGAGCAGCACACTGTAATGACTTTTTGTGCTTCCTGTGAAGCGAACACCTACAGAGTTCAAGAGAATTTTAGTGTTCTTCTGGGCTTTTACAAACTTTAAAAATATCTATAAATTGTAATTTGGGGTATGATTATATAATACGTATGCATCCCAAAGTACATGAACTCTGAGATAAGTAGGCATAGAGAAATTATATCCAGGACTATGAATTGACAAACATACTTTAAGGGGATACCAGAGACTAAACACTATGTATATTGTCTTCGTGCATAAAGAATGACATATTATTGCCAAGGACTGCATTTATAGGTAAGAGTTGAATGTTTCTCTTTACCAAAGTTTTCTTTCATAGAAATAGATATTTTTGTAACAATTCATGTGAACTTAACTATTTTTCAGCTATTTAAACAGCAGAATGTGAAACAAGTCATGCTCAAGTCATTTCCATGACTAATCACCTGCTATCCCTATTTTCTTACATAAACCAAAGAAGAATTTGTTCAAATTTCAAATTCATGAAAACGGTTTTCTTTCCATGTCTGTAGTTTTAATTTGAAGGCCAAAGGTTATATGCTTATAAAGGCTTACTCTCCAAACATTGTTTGATATTTCTTTACTCATACAATTGTGATCTGTTTTCTATATAACATTGTTAACTTAAACTCAAAACTATGAATAAAAATAGGGAGAAATGTAATAATAACTATTTATTGAATCATTCACCTATTCTAAATGACCCATCAGGTACCATAATTAAATAATGTTTCAAAGTTCCCTGGTGTTGTAGTTGGTTAGGCTTCAGTGCTCTCAACCCTGTGGCCTGAGTTCGATTCCCAGCCAGGGAACAAGCAAAATAATAATAATAATAATAATAATAATAATAATAATAATAAAAATAAATAAATAAATAAATAAATAAATAAATAAATAAAATAAAATAATATTCCAGGCATTTGAAGAATATAAAGATAAGAAACAGGGACTAGCCCCAATATGGTTATACTCTGTAAACCGGAAGAGCAGGTACCCAGGAGATAAATGGCCACAAGGAGGAACAGCATGCATGAGAAAGAACAGGTTAGGGTCCCCTCTGTCTTGTGCCGGAGGGAGCATTAGCCAAAGTGTGATGCAGGACTTACTCAGCAAGCTGAATTTACACCCATGGAATCACGAGTAAAGGAAGAAGAAAATACAAGAGGATTAGTATGATCAACACAAGATCTGGGCTCCAGGAAAGAGTTTTAGTTCAGTTTTGTTAGAAAGAAGAACAGCAGCAGAAATAAGGTGGGACATGTTTTCTAAATGTTATGGTGAGGAATTGCGAAAGATGGCAGAACGTGCAGGTGAGTGCGTCACAGGGAGGTGAGTGCGTCACAGAGAGCTGAGTGCATCACAGCTCTTTTTTGGTACATTTACCTGGTGTTAATGTGCAGGACTGTTGGGAAGGGGGAAGGTTGGGAAGGAGCATCACATGGAGGTGAGAGTGTCACAGGGAGCTGAGTGCGTCACAGGGAGGTGAGTGCGTCACAGGGAGGTAAGTGCGTCACAGGGAGGTGAGTGCGTCACAGGGAGCTGAGTGCGTCACAGGGAGGCGAGTGCATCACAGGGAGCTGAGTGCGTCACAGGGAGGTGAGTGTGTCACAGGGAGGTGAGTGCGTCACAGGGAGGTGAGTGTGTTACAGGGAGCTGAGAGCATTACAGGGAGGCGAATGCGTCACAGAGAGCTGAGTGCGTCACAGCTCTTTTTTGGTACATTTACCTGGCGTTAATGTGCAGGACAGTTGGGAAGGGGGAAGGTTGATTGGCTCAAAGTCTGCATGGTAACATGTCTGATTTAAAATAAGGACAAAGAGAGTGAAAAGAAAGGAATATTTTCAGACACAAAATGATTTGACAACTGATTCTTTTATGCTGTGAAGAGGCAAGGGCATTAAGATTCTGAGCCAGAGTGATCTGGGGCAGGTTGATTCATCAACACATACAGGAGGCAGGAAAGATGCTGGTGGCCTTAGAAATGATTTAGCACTGTACCTTAACGCAGTACTGATACTGCATCCGAGAACTAGTAATTATTAATAAATGTCTCTGAGTGGATAGTGACAGCTATTTTATAAGATTCCAATCATGGAAAAAATATATAGCTTTAATTTAGCTTGCTTGATCATTTGGGATAGGCATTTAGGCATTATAACCAAAATGTAACCAAATGGGATCATCCTATTAAAAAAGTGTGTGTGTGTGTGTGTGTGTGTGTGTGTGTGTGAAAACTAGAGAGAGATTGAGAAATGGATAACTGTTACTCATATCTATATATACTCATTCATGTACAGTGCATATTCAATATACACATATATATGTCAATAATATTTGTATATGTAAAAATATTTCTATAAAATATCCAGGTTTTCTATTGATTTGATTTTGCATAAATGTCTGTGAAAAATATTATTAATTATAATTTCTCATCACTAAAGATAAAGCTTGTGGGAAAACATACATTATTATTATAGCAAATTAAAGTATTGAAATTTCTGCAAAATGCTTTGATACTTTGTTGAATACAGGGACATTTGAATTCTGTTTTTGTTATTAATCACCTTTAAATACACCAAATTCAATTCTATATAGCATTTTATGAGGCAAATATTCACTATAAATTCTAGTTCTGATGGATATAATCAAACAATACAATTTTTATTTATAATCTTAAAAAATGCTTTTGCGTCTTGTGTTGGATCACATTCTTCTCAGCCAGCGGTGCTCCTGCGCTCTTCGTGCGCTGTTCTTCCGCCAAGGGTAATTTTCTTTCTGAGGTGGCTGATCAGTTATTGTCATTACTCTTTAACTTTGTAAAAATTGGCCCCCTGTGCTTTAGTCTGAATCCAGTAACATGCTCATGCAACTGTGCAAAAAGAAAATGAGGATACTTCAAATATTTCCCCATAATTTTAGACCCTAAAAATGAGACGTATAAAGACTTACGGAGACTTTTTTGATCTTTTGTTCTTTCCACTGAAGCTTTCATTATATTTACTCAGTTGCAAGGCATCTGACTATTAGCGACGTTGTCCCCGATGCTTAGAGTCATGCTCTTATACTAGGACAAAATCTGTACTTAAGTTTCCCCCACAAATTGTAACCCCAGAATACTAATACAATGTGCTAATACAGTATACTACCGCAGTATACTAAATATAGTATACTAATACAGTGTCACGCAGATCTGAGGTTGAAGGCTAGTGGCTCAACATGACAATTAATATACAGGCCCATTTCTCAGTCTCAGATTTAATTTAGTGCTTCCTATGAAATCCCATTTGTGAAAATCAAAGAGAAGTTAACTGAGATGAGGCTGTTCTGTTTAAATGCACTCAGCTTTGATATGATGCCCGTGTGACATCCAGGATTTGTTTCTCTCTCCATATTAATTCTACCTGTCTGTCTCAGAGATCATTTCCTCCTGCCAGTTAACAAACATGGGAGGTGCTAAGCATTAGCATGCTTGTCAGAGATGTCCTCATCTTGCAATTCCCTTGTAACAACTTGGAATATAAAAGACAAGGAAAACAATGCCTGCTTAGTACAGCTTAATTTCTAGGAAAAATATGGTGTCTGCAAGCCACACCTTATGCTTTATACTTAGCTTGAAAGAAAGAGAGATCGTAGGTGTATTTAAGAAGTACAAAATATTGTGCAACAGTCAATACAAATAATAATACAAATTTTGGTCAGCAACTGGGTTGCACCAAAGAACTGTAGACAAAAGACACCACTGGTTAAGAGCTAATTTGCTTGCTGGTAGAACACATCCACGCATCGAGAGCTGGATTCTCTAGAACTCATACTGCTGTTTGGCCTAGTGGCATCTCTTTGCGACAAGCTCATCTCTGTGTATTGACCTACCCTATGGGACTTCACTTTGCCAATAGCTGCAGCTGCTTCCGTTTTATGTTTCCTATTAATGCTTTAACTTTGGTACTTGTGCCCCATATGCAATCATTGTGAAAAGGACCATTTAAAAAGTTGAAATTAAATAAAAAGTATTATCTAGCTCTAATGTATGTATATGGTAATCATCTTAAATTCATTCTCCTCTTCCTGGGCGGGGAAAGAAGTGTGTTTTTTTAATTGCTTATGCAATTGTGGACAGTGATCCACTCTTTATTTAAGGTATCTTGAGTTGGTTTATGCATTTATTAGCCACGGATGAATTAAAATAACTAGAATTGATACATTTTGAACATAATAGGAGTAATGTAACAATTTTGTTGTATTTCCACCAGGACTAGGGTATAGAGCCTTCATTTAAATATCCTCTGGCTCATAGCTCATTATTTAAAGTTTTTGATCTTTGTTTAATAATGTAATTATTATTATTAAACAAATCTTAAGGGTACACGGCTAGTCATTGAGAAGCGAAGTTCACATTGCATATTTTTCTAGTTTGCTCTGACTTCGTTTAAATTGAGGTTTTATTGATATTTTTGTAATATTTATACCTTGGCTTGGCTAATTTGTTGTTCTTTTGTTCTGTTTTGTTTTCCTCTCAACAAACTCAGGACCAAAAGTAATAAAAAGTTGGGACAATTTCTCTTTCTTTTATATAATTATTCTATGTTTTAGCCGTAGGGTTGAATGTAAATGAGTTATTTTTTAATATAAACTTTAGATTTCTGAATAAAGATTTGATAAGTTAAAAAGGGCTGCAAACTTTGAACTAACCTATAGAACCCACAATTTTAGACCAAAATCGATAGTTTTTCAACATTGCTAAAGGGATATCTTCTTCTTTCACTTTTTTTTGTCAGGTTAACTAAGATAAAATTTCATACCATATAATTTAGTGTCCAGCTGCTTGTGTTTGACAAGTGGATACATTTGTGTAACTACCAGCAATAGTCAAGATATGGACAGTTTCTGTCATCCCTGGTGACTTCTTCCTGCCACTTATTTCATTGTCGACCCCCACCCTAATCCCAGCTGGTGTTAATCTCTAATGTTTTCTGTCCTCCTATTTTTGTGTTTTCCCGAATGTCACATAAAATAGAATCTTACATTGTGTAAACTTTGAGTGTGCCTTTCTAATTGCCTTTAATTTTTATTACCTTTTATATGGTTGTGTGTATCATTTAGTAGAGACGCCCTTCTGTTTCAAATGTGGGTTTGGTTGGAGGTAGACATTTTAACTAAATTTACAGATGATAAAGGAACATGTTTTGTTTTATCCAAATTATTAGTAATATTTTGATGTAGGGCTTATAATAAAATTTAATGACAATCACTGTGGATCTCCTGGATATGTTTAATAAGTTATTCAATTTTATTTAAAAAATGCTTTGTACTCTGTAGCTTCTCCCTGACTCTCTGCACACTGTCACTGCTCCTTAATACAGGGTATTAGTATTTACTAGGACAAGTCAGTGATTTATGGGCATTTAAATTATTTTAGCTTTTCTCTACTGTTCTGAAACATTGTGTGTACTATCTAGAGACGTTTAAGAAACAGTGATTTTCTAAGATGATTGATGATATGGAGTATTGTTTATAGCTGCCCATGGTTTTACCTTAAAAAGCCAATTAAATAACATGGTTAACAGAAATCTACATCTTGGTAGGGAAAGTATGTACTTTTAATAACTGGAGGTAAACAGTATTTAGTTCTAGTTTTAGTAATGTCATTAATATTTCTAGAGGTTTAATGTTGGTTGTGCTATATTGGTATTTCTCTTCTGAAATGGTTGCATCAGAGGGGTTCAGAAATTATGTTGCCTTCGGGAAAAATCGGCTATAACACAAAGAAACGTGAAGTCCCAAACTGTGCCTTGATTGACCTCTACAAGGTCACTACTAATTTTCACTTGTGTTTTCATTTCTCCTTATATCAGTCTAATACATTAATTATTACTAATGTCATGTTTTAGTATTCTGTATTTTTTCTTTTATTCTGTATTTTCCTCATACGTTAATTCAAATGTTGACTTGAATTAATTTCTAAGTGAGTATGTTTGCCATTTTATCCTAAAGAAACAGAATAGAGAAAAGAGATAAGGATCTATTTTTATATTCAGTAATTTAAAAAAAATGAATAAAAAGTAGTTTTGTTGTTCCTTATTACATGTTGAAAACATACAATGCTGGGTAAGTCTTTTATCTTTTGTCTTTTAGGATGTCCTCTAACTATTTAATAGGGATTCCAGGATAAGAGACTATCCCCCTCATTGTCCCTGGTCATTCTCTTTGGGGGAATCTCCTTGTTACTATTTAGTTCACATTTAAAACAACTGCACCGCTTAAAATCAAATGTGGATATGCACTCTTGCTCCTCTTTTCACCGTGCTCTACCATCTTTGTACAGGGTTAGCTATCTCCCACAAATACTGCACCATCACCCAGTTGCTCCCATTGTTTGGATGACTTTCTTCACACATCTTACCCATCAGCAAGCCCTGTCAACATCACCTTCAAAATTCAGTCCATACCTGACTTGGCTCCATCTTAGCCCACCATTACT
This sequence comes from Lyroderma lyra, assembly GCA_004026885.1. Classification (NCBI taxonomy): domain Eukaryota; kingdom Metazoa; phylum Chordata; class Mammalia; order Chiroptera; family Megadermatidae; genus Lyroderma; species Lyroderma lyra. The sequence goes on from PVJL010003107.1 coordinate 122,029, forward strand.
CAAGTATAATTCACCACCACCTGATGCTTAGAGTATCCGTAGAAGTATCCGGCAGTCACGCTTTCACTATCATTCTTCTATGGTGGTACAGATGACTCAGTTCTTGCCTATCTCTCTGAACCAGTTTTAGCCCTTTTCCTCTGAATTAGTTTTCTGTTTCTGCTGCAACAAATTACCACAAACTTTGTGGTTCAAAACAACACAAAGATATCTCACACTTCTGCAGCCAGAAGTCCAAAATCCATTTTCCTGGCCTAAATTAAGGTATAAGTAGGGCTTGTTCTTTGGCGGGGAAGGGGGCGGCTCTAGGAGAGAATCTGGTTTCTTGCCCTTTCTTGCTTCCTGCATCCTTAACAAGTGACCCATGACTTTACATCATTCCAGCCTCTTGCTTTACATCTCCTAGCACGCTTCTGTAGTCAAATCTCCCTCTGCCCTATGATTGCATATATGTTCCACCAGAATAATCTAGGATAGTTCCCCCATCTCCGGACTCTTCTCTTAATTTCATCTGCAAAATCCTTTTGTCATAGGTGGTAGTATTGATGGTTTCCAGGGATGAGGACCTGAATATCTTTGGGGTCATTATTTCACTTACCATACCCCCTGACTGGCTTTGCTGAAACCAAAGCTAGTTGCTTACAAGAGTCAACAACTCCATAGCTTCTGAGCACTTTTGCTTGTTCCATTCGCCTGTAATGTTGCCTTTTCTTCATCATTTCAGTCTCTGTTCAAATACCTTTTAAACAAAAAGATCTTCTCTTACTATATATTCTGAAAATCTTCCCTCATTTCCACGAACTCTTTAGCTTTGTATTATTTCCTTTACAGCCTGTATAACTTTGATATTATCTTGTTTGCTATCAAGTCAATTCTGCCATGACAAGTGTCTTTGTCTTGTTCATTGATGTGACCCCTGGATTAACAGGTCATTTCTTAAATGTATATTAAATAAACAATATATTATTCCAATGATAGAAGTGCATAAACTGAGACTCAAAGGTGTTAAATTGTTTAGGATCACAGAGACAGTAGTGCAAAAACTGAGATTTTGTCTCAAATCCATTTAACTTCTGTAAAACCCACGTGCTTTATATTACGTTTCTTTTAAATGGAATTTAACTTTAACCGTGACCTTTGTGAGTATGCATCTACATCAGCCATAGCAAGAAGAACCAAAGCCAGAAAATGCATCATTTCAATTCTTTTTTTTTTTTTTGTTAGGAAATCTTGGAGAGTAATATTCCTGTAAGTGCTGTTGAAAAGTCCTTTTGTTTATTTTCTGACATAGTGCCATTTTGGAATCCATTGCATGACCATGTGGTGAATTTAAGCTCAGGGAGTGGTTTATATAAGCTCTTGAATATGTTATACAATATGATCCTTAACATGCAAGATATCTTTCTGTCATCCTAAAAATAATTCTGGAATATTAAATGCATTCATTTTGGATAGTTTTATTGAAACACTTAAGAACTCTCTAGATTTTAATCAATACTAAAAATGTAATTTTATAGACGTAATGCTGTCTTTTTACTTTTTCTTTCTTTAAAGATAACCATTAAAGCTTCCCCAAATAAGTGCTTGTGATGACTATGCAAAAACGTGACTATAATATTTATTTTTTAAAATGAGAATGGTTTACTTCTGTAGTGCATGCACCTTGTGATTTCTTTTGGCACCATTGATGTTATCAAGCTGTTTGTCTATCAGCCAAATTCTTGAATCACTGCATTCATGTGGAATAGTTCCTTGTGTATGTGAGAAAACAAGAATTTTGTCACGTTGATTTTGTTCTGAAACATGTGGAGTTCTATCACTGTTTTGGCAATTTTGATTTAGCTAAACAGATAATCTACTAAACTTGCATGAAGCTTTTAAAAAGCTTTTTTGACTCTCTGCTTTTAGTCTTACATAGGGTTAAGACATTAAGGTTTAGGACTAGTTTATAAATGCTCCCCGAAATGGTAAGAAAAAATATACAATTCCAAAGAAAGAAAAGGCATATATATTTATTTCATGTGTTGTTCAGGCATAGGTGAAATGGACTGGAAGCATGATGAACCCACTTTTCTCTTTCAAATGCCTACAAAATGTGAATAAATTTATAATTCAAACTTAAAGACATGCCATCAATTTTAACAATATGAATATAAATATCTTAAGCTTATGGAAATATTTTATTCCTGAATAGTTTAGCCTCTGAACTATTTATTGCCTGTGCTGATAACAGACCTCCTAGGGCTTGAGACACCTGGCATCAGGACACAACAACAGTGACAAAAACTTATCCCTTTATGTGGGCATAAACTTTTAGACAGATTTTAGGTTTTCAGCTGGGATATTTCTGAAATGTAATCTATTCTCTCACCTGGATCATTTTGTTGAGTTGGAAAATCAAATATAATAATTCTGTATCTGATTAGACTTAATATTTTTCAAAATTTAGTTATATACATTTTATTGCAGGCAATTGAAAATGAAGTTAAATATTTATTCCAAGCTATCCTGGCAAGTCCAAAAAAATAAATTTGTAAATTTTATTGAAACTACATTATTATGTTATGAAAGTTTTGTAAAAACAGATTTAAAATAGTGAAACAGATTTAATAGTTTTTAAAGAGATTCCATTTTATATTAATAAGTAAAACACATTTTTAAATGGCTCTGTAAGAAAAGTTGTTCAGACTCGTTCACCTTTGGAGTACATACAAGTGCTTTGCTAAAAAGAATGCTTTATAAATATTACATACTTTGTAAGTGTAGGTGGAGTGGATGAACACATTAGATGACATAAATACATAGAAAAGGATATTAGGAAACCTGACATTTCTGATAACTGATGTAATATGGTATCAGAGAATCAGTTCGGTTCACTAACACAAGCCTTTTAATGGCCTAGGACTACATTATACCACAAACATCTTGAATGATTTTATGATCTCTGACTTAAATTATTTAGACTATTTAATATAGAAACATAGCTGCTGATGTGAACCAAAAAATGCTTTGAGACTTGGGTGAGGTTTTATGTAGACCTCAGTAACCAGTCTGTGTTGCTGAAAAATTAAGAGTATCATTTGTAATTAAAATTGTATTAAGATGTCTTATGGGAATTCATTATTTAAAAGAATGATTAGTTAACTCCTTAATGTGAAGAAGCAACTTGCAATATTATTTTTATTCTATACCATAAAATCTCAACTTTTAACTATTTAATCTATTTTTACCTATGTGTATATGATTTATTCATTTAAGACTGTCCATACCTAATTAAATATTTTAAATGGATTATCTTTATACATTATACTTCATACTTTTTATATAAAGTTGGGCACATGTGTATTTATTGCTTCTTTTTCATTGGATAAAGTATTACTCAATGTGCTCCATTTATTAGATATATGATCATCAAAATCATTTAATGTTTACATTTTAACATTTATGGAAACCTGAAAACTTATAAATATACATTTAAATTAGAACAATTTTTTCTGTTTGGCATATAAAAATAATGTTAAATTTCTTAATATGTACAAATTTTACAATTGTTGATTTAGAATCTAATGGAGACTATGAGAATAGAATACATTTCTATTTCTCAAAAATGTTATATGTTTAATACTTCACACTTAATTATGTTTAGATAATTATGTATTACAATATCTAAAATATTTGAAAGTATTTAAAATGCACATTAAAATTATACAATACAGCTTTATACAAAAATATATTAGTAACATCTATATGGTACACATATATAGGAGCTCATAGTCATCCAGAAATCAGGGAATTCAATTGTCTTTATTATAATACATATGCCTTTCAAGTAATAATAAAGGTTAATGAGAGGTTAATGATTGAATATCCATGATATCACAAATTTAGACCAATATGTTATTCATATAGCTGTAGCACTGCATGATGAAAACTTGTGTTTATAATTTTGGTTCGTAAACATTTCAAGAATTGAAGGTAAGATATGCTTGATGTAATGCAGGTCCTAAATATTTGAATATTGATCATCTATGAACGATGCACATTTTAATGTTCAACTAATTTCATCAGAGATATCTATTCCCTAATAATTATGAATAAATGTAAGATTACTGAGCATGCAAAACATTTGATATCTGCTTGCCAAGACAAAAGTAAATTTATAAAACTAGTAAATCTTATGCATATGTATGTGTATAAAAATAGAAAATCTTAATACTGGTGTGTGTGTGTGTTCATTAAGCAAACTTTATTATATAGTTAGTATCTGAAGGGCATATTGCTAAGTAAAATAACTCAGAAAGAGAAAGACAAATACTGTATTGTATCACTTACATGTGGAATCTAGAAAGAACAAGCCAATTTCATACAAACCAAAAAATAGAATGTAGTTTTCAGGGCTTGGGGAGAGGGAAACCAGGATGATGTTGGGCAAAGGGTACAGTTTTTCAGTTATAGGAAGTGTACTTTCTGAGGATCTAACATATCATGATGACTATAGTTAATAATACGGCATTCCATACTTGAATTTTGCTACACGTAGATCTTAAACATTCTCAGGAACACACACACACACACACACACACACACTCACACACAAATGACCTGTGTTAACTCTGATGTGATGAGTGGCTTAATTATCTTTATCTTGGTAGTCTTTCTACAATGTATATGTATACCAAATTATCACATTGTTTATTTTAAATATATACATTTGTCAAATATTTCTCAATAATGTAAAAAAAAAGAATGAAAAGTCAAGGGATGATTAAACAGCAACATGCTGCTTTATACTAACATGTTAAAAATATTGATATAGATTGAGGCATGAAGCTCAATAAGGGAAACAACTCTCAACATTTTATAAAAACAGTGTCACATAGACTGCAATCGTATAGACAAACTCCATGAGAAATCTGAGAAAACAAACATGCAGGAAAAAAGAACTATCTCCAGGGCAAATTAACATGTTTCTTAGCAAAATCATCCAGACATGTTGCTAATTATTTCTGGATATGGTATTAAGCCACACTGGGAATTGAATGCACCACCAAAAATCCTCACATAAGGATAACAATTTCATACAGGAACAATTAACAGATGTTTTTATTTTTAAGTTGGGAATTCTGGTCACAGAGTTTGTAGAACTGCTATAAAATTAAGATGACTTGATAAAAAACAGTTACTGCATCATTTACCACTCCAAATTTATTTCCTCCAAAAAATAAATAGTATGGCTTACTCTCTTACAGATGCCATTTAAAATAATGTTTCGTTTTGTTGTTTTTCCTATGAAAACGAACTAAGTACTTGGTAGAAGATATGTTGTGCCATTGCTAGTGAAGTATGACTCTTACAAGTTTGGCTTTCAGGAAGTCTCAGAGGGATATAAAATGGTCCATTTAGCTTATGTTTATATAAACCCACTTATGCTAAGGTTCAAAGAGGACTAGCTACTATGTTTCTGTGATTCAGTTTGCTCTTGTTGCCTATTTCTTTCTAATCCTCTGAAGCATATCCATTTTTTTTTCCTAATCCAGAGATCTAAGAAAGGTCTGAGTGGGAAAATACGAGTGTACTTATTTATCTAGTGCAAAAGAATGCTTTCTAAAAAGCCGAACATAAAAATGGAGACGAACATTTCCACCTATAACTTACAATTGTACAACAGAGAATTCAAGGGCACTAAAATATAGGAGGTTTGCGAAATATAAATAACAAAAAACATGTAGTTCAATTTGAAATTACACTATAATCAGAAGGTGGTATCTATAGTTTATGATCAGAGTAACTTTATCAGAGGAAGAATCCTTTTAGTATTCAGTGAGTTGAAAAGAGGCTAGAAAGTTAAAGGTATTGACAAAAACAAAACAAAACAAACCCTACTAGAAGTAAATAATAATAATTTAAATATGTTCATATATGATTAAAGAAGACAATTTAGCTGGTACAAACTAACTTTATTGAACATTTTATGACGTGGATAGTTGTGTTTTCTTTGGAGAATTGCTAAATGGTGCAGAAGGCAGAAAGCTAATAAAGAATAAAGAATAAGAAAGAAGAAAACAGAAAAATATCTGATTGGCTGGGACCACAACATAACCTGCCTTGTTCGGGGTGAGAAGGCTGAGAGTTGGTTGGAATTTGGGGACTGCATGACTGAATATACCGTTTTTTCTAGTCAAGTGTAGCATTTACAGAGACACAAAAGTTGCCTAAGTTGTGATTTGTTGACGTGGCACCCTGGGCAGGGTTGGCTCTGTCCTAGGCCTGGAAACTGACCAGTATTTCAACAGCCCCACCCCCACCCCATTGGATCATTCCATTGACCATTCAAAAGGTTTAATAAAAAATATCAGTGTTAATATCACTCCCAGTTACCATTTCCTTTTTGGGTCTCTGTGAATACCCAAGAGACGATGTCAGGTTCATATTCTGGGACCCAGTTACATTTTTCTGTTCTCTTGTTATTTAAGTTGGGAGAGAGACCGTCTGTTGGCTGGTCAGTGGCAGCCTTTGTGCATTTAATACTCTTGAGAGAACAGTGTATTACAAGGATGATAATAATTACAAGGATGATAATAATTATTGACAACAAAACAACAACCATGATTTGAAGGGTGTTCCTGAGCCAGGATATCCCATGACCCAAGGCGACCGAATCAAATAAGTCAAGAAAGGATCCCAAGAAAGGATACTTCTTGATTACAGTTGCCCCATGTGTGTATTTTGTGTAACTGTGTCTCTGCATCCCCAGAGGGGTGTATCCAGTGAGCTTGTTTGAGAGAAACTGAGGCAGTGGAAATCACGGCCAGTGTTTTAATGATGGGTAGGTAGGAGGGTGTACAAGGGGGGCCCAGGTGTTTAAGTCCCTGGCTTTGGTGCTGCTGAGTCGTAAGCCCACTCACCTGGTACGAAGTTGTTGACAGTCTTGCGATCTCTTCAGAGTGAAAAAGCAATTTACAGAGACTGTGAGTACCAGGCAAAGCACGATAGAAATAGAAGTCACGTTGGTCTTTCAGTCGTTTGTTTTAGGTGCCTCTTGCACCTTTAAATTTTGATTAGCTTTTGCAATGAACCAGCCACTGAAGATATCATAGAATTTGAAGTCTTTTTGAGCCTTCTGCATGCCGATTTAAATAGCCATTCTGTTTTGCTTGATTTGGGAACCCTTGCTTTCAAGTGTACTTCTCAAATAGACTATTGTGTCTGATTGAAACATTCCTTATAATGGCCACTGTAATTCTAGGTCGTCTTAGTGAGATTTTTGTCATTTCTATAGATACCTACATCTTCTGGGACCACCATTCTTAGAAATAAAATATGTGGGTGTGCAGAAAAAATGTTTTGCTCAATTCTCTGCAACTTGAGGATCCCATTTTTTTAGCAAGGTCTTGAGTCTTTCAGAGCCACTGTAGCACCTAAGAGGAATTGGTCAATGAGTTGGAAATTTTGTGATATTTTAGAGTGTAATTCTTCACACAGAAATTTTCTTGAGGCTGGCAGGTAACCTAATGTCAATCTAAACGCTTCCATGACACATATCCTAGCAACCAAGTCTGAGAATTATGTACTGTGCACTCTGTCTGCTTTTAAGTGCTCAACCTGTGGCCACCAATTTTGTGGCTTTGGCTTCTGAGATTGCCATTAGCAATAATACCTCTATTATTGTGTGTATGTGTGTGTGTGTGTGTGTGTGTGTGTGTGTGTGTGTGTGTGGTGTGAGTGGGGGATTGTTCTTGCTGATTTAGTAGATCTTGCCATCTCTTCTAGGACCAGAGCATAGTCTAGAAAGAATGTGCTGTCTGTCCTCGGGTGTATGTGCTCCACTCTGCACACCTAACATTTATGTGAATTTGGAGCAGTTACTCCATTTCTTCACATTTTAATTTTCTAGTTTGGGGAAACATATGATATATGTAAACCACCTGTCATAATGAATAGCAGTACTCAATAATATTTTCCTAAACTTTGAAATGATATCATAGAAAATAACTGCTTTTGCATTCAAATCATGTTATATCATAACAAAGATAAGCCCAATATAATATTTGCTTCTAATTTAAAATTTCAGTTAATAGTAATAAAGCCAGTGCATGTGAAGCTGCTTATTTCATTGGGAGCCCAATAACATGCATTTGGATATTTATAACAAGATTAATAAATGTATTTTTTTGTGTGTGCATCAAACTAGCCTTGCTCCAGGCGTGAGTGACCAAAAGGCCTACATTATTTCCTAATTTGACAGCTATTTATTTCTGTGCAAATATCACAGCTTAAAATAATTGCATGAATATTCAATAAATCACATATATAGTGCTAAAACTGAGGAGTCTTTGGAATTCATTATTATAGAAATTGTGTAGCTTTTCTCATGACCATCATTGATTAATAACAACTTAATACATTTCTTGCTAGAGAAAATTACAGTTGGAAAAAACTAAGCTGCAAAGAAGTTATACTTGTTAGGGTTTCAATTTCCTTGGTGATTATTTGCAATTACTCTCAGATAAGTTATTAAATGTGTCCTGAACAAGCCCATTTAGTTGGAGGGCACTACTTTTTTAATATTACACTATTTTTTATTAACTAAAAGGAGCCTTTCATTTCTCCATAACATGCTATGTGTTGGCTTTTTAGAATGTCTGTGACCTGCGGATAAGCTAAACATTGGTGGCATTTGCATATTTTACTTCAGTGCCACATTCACACATTAATATGTCCTTGTTTTACTAATTAGGACTAAACTGCTGGTGGCTTGCTTGTCACTCCAATCTTTCCTGCTGGTATTTTGAAAACCTGTGTTTAGTACTAACCTTCGCTACTTTTCAATTGGGCCTCTAATTCTTTATTTAGACCCCCCCTTTTTTATGAAGAGGCTAGGCTATTTTTGAGCATGAATTTCACAATATTGTGTATAATAAAGCACCCTTTTTTTTTAAGAACAGTTGGAGGACAGTTTGTTGGGCAGTACAGCATGGTTAATAACCAATGCCAGGTATGCTTAATAAAAAAAAAAAAAAAAGAATCATAGGCAAAATATCCTCAGTACTATTTTAAAAAGCACCATGAAATCACTGCACTCTCCAAAGGTGTTTTTGCTTTTGTCTTTCAGGTCGTTAGTTATATGTGATAGGTACATAGTATTTATCTTTGTTTTATTGCTGTTCCTGTCCTTTCATTCTGTTTTTTCCTCCTGCCTTCCAGCTCCCTTCTCCCTTCACTTGCACCCCCAGCAAATACTTGAGTATTAGCTCTGCGAAAAGAGTTGTTTGGGCATCGCGTCTGTGTTTAATATTCCGGTTTAAAGAATGGGATAAATCTGCACTACTTTCATGCAGGCCTCCTTGGCTAACACTCAAATTGGATACTGTTCTTATTGCTTCGGGAATCGCTTTAGAAATTCTGAGAGTCAGGGTGCCCTGAGGCGGTCGTCTGCGCCTGTGCACCCGCAGGCCTCGGCGTGGTCGTGGTCGTGGTCGCAGTCCTCGCTGTTTCCGACAGGGGAAAGGAGTCGGTGCTTCTGAAAAATCGATCCCCACCACCCTGGCCGACCCCATTCATCACGCCCCTGCCGGAAAAGGGGAACGCGAACAGCTCCGTGTGAGCGATCTGCATTTCGGGTGGGAGGCATTACATTGATTGGGTATTGATCACCTCCTCCCACTTAGGCGAGGCTGGAGCACAATTAAACAGGGGCTTAGGGTGGTGTTCGAACAAGCTGGTGTCTGTGACACTCACCGTGGGAACTACGAATACTGCCAGCTGGTGGGGCTACCCCTTGTCTTAAGGAAGATAATGAGGAATTTTAAGCCTAAAAACCAAAAAATAAAAATAGAAAATAACAGACAGATAAACCTTATCTACATGATTTGATCCTGTAACAACTCAAATGGGGTGGCCTCCTCCTAAGCTTAGGCTTTCTGTGAAGTGTTGCTGCTCCCGGAAATTGCCTTCCATGGTTAGCTGGGGTGCTCTGCACTGTTCTCCTTTCTGGTATTCGGATGCCGTCAGTCTTTCCCGCACAGACTACTTCACATGCCCTCAGGCTCCATCAGTGCCTTAGGCTGTGAAATCAGAATAGAAAATGAGTTGCTCCTAGACAAATCAGATATATTTTATATGCAAATAATTTCTTCCTCAGTATCATCAGAGTACAATAATTTGAGTGTTTGACATAGTGATTTATCAGTGTCTGTAATATGTCACTTAAATATTAAAGGCCTCCTGACTCAGCAGGATTTGGGTGGCTGGTGGCTACACCTCCCCAGCGTTCCTTTTTCTTTGTTCTGTTTTCCCCTGGACACCTAGTTTCCAATTGCCCAATTCTTGTAAAATGTGATACCAGGAAGTTTTGTTCCCACAGGTTGTATTTTTTTTCCATCTTCTATACTTTGCACCTCCTTCCTCCAAACTTTTTTCTTTTTGTATTCTTTGTAAGTATTACGCTTATCCTGAAATTTCTATTCAAGAAAAGAGGTTCAATCTACAGGCCATTTTTTGAAAACTTCCTTTATGCTTGATAATTTTCTCTAGGCTTGTGAAGATGTTTTGGGCTTCAAACTTTATAACCAAGGAAAAGAAAGAATGGGATAGAGAAAGAGAAGAACGAAGGAGAAATGAAGGGAGAGAGAAAGGGAGGAATGTGAAGAATACTGGAAATGACTGTCAATGGGTAAAAATATTTTTAAATATCAGCTATTTGGTGAAGTATTTTAAGCATAGGGAAAATGGCATAATTGTGGAAGCTGAATGAGAGCATTCCTTAAAATATCTTTGTTAGTTATCCCTACATGATTATTAAATCTTTGACAATCACACACCTGGTACACACGAAGGCACTTGATACAAGGACCATAAGGGTCTCATTAGCAGATTCTTTAATACTACAATATTGGCTTTTGTGTGTCTTAGATGTTTCTGAAACTTTCATACTGATTTTTTTTTAATTTACAAGTTATTGAAAATACGATGTAGGCAGAAGTTATCTCAAAGAAATAAAAATCTGTATTTATACTAATCCTCAGCTGCCAAAAGGAATTTTAAGTTTATTTAAAACAATGATTGAAATCTTATGATGACCAAACCTTTTTATAAAGTTAATAGAAGGAAAGACTGACATGGAGGGATTATAAAATGCAAGTGTTCAGTGAATTGTGTCTGCATGGTTTATGATAGTAAATAACATAGTATAAAGAGCATAATTCCACACCATGTAGTCAATTTGGTTAACATTTTCCTGCACCTATTCTCCTTTATGCCTATTTCTCTTTCTCTTGGTATTTCATGCCTCTTTAATTGCTGTGCCTGTAGGTTCTTCAATAATAGATTTATAATTATAATAATTATTATTTTAATAATGTTGCCTTCTTTAGTCACTAGGGTCAAGGCCAAAATGCAGACTATACTTACAAAATTTAACACAGCTTCTGATCATATTGGCGTTGTTGAGTACATTTTCAGTGGCACTCCATAAATATTTATTAAGCATCTGTTTTTGTTTTTTTTCCTCAAGGAATGAGGTAGAAACTAGAATTATAAAAACTAATAAAACATGGTTTCTGCTTTCAAGAGACTGTAAGTACAGCAAAACATGAATGTAAACAAGGAAATTTACTGAAGTTAGAAGGCACTGAACTGGAAGCATATGCGGATTGGTACTAAATTGTTACAGTCATCAATCTTTGCTAGATACACACCAAAAAGTGGCATTTTAATAATGATATTGAGCCTCAGAGACACAGAGCCTTACTACCATATTTAGTGCCTCTCTAGACTTCGCTGATGTTTTTTTTCCTTACTTTGGTCATGGAGTTGGTGATAATTTAAGCATTCTTATTTATTAGAGGATAATTTTTTGGAAAAAAAACTAGATTACACAAAAATCTTGTGATTCTTATCATTTTGTCTCTTTTTCTGTTACAGTAAACAAAATTTTCTATGAACTAAAAAGATGTATTCAATATAGAGTCCACTCATTCAGTTTTGTATCCAGATCCCAGGTACTCATCCTTTAAAAAACGGATTGTTTTCAAGGACTTACATCATACGAATACTTTTAGTGTGGCTTCTCAAAATGTAATGTGCATACAGATCTGCTGGGAGACTTCTGCAAATGCACATCTGTCTTCAGTAGGGCCCAGGGATCTGCATTTCTAATGAGTTTTGAGTTTTGATGATGCAGCTCACTTAGAGTCTGCACAGGACAGAAGTGGACTAAGGGAGTCCTGACTGATCTGCACTGAGTAAGGCTGAGAGCTATTTCACCTCTTTTGGTCTATTAGCCTCCAGGTGCTTTATGGGGTGTCAGGAATAAAAATATTTTCAATAACCTTAAATTTAATCAGATTGGATTAGAAAGACTCATCAGGCAAGTATCAGGGCCTGGATCACATTACTTGCTACCAAATCTGTTGACGTTTAGTTAATCTGATTTTTTACTTTATCAATAAAATAATCTGTAAATCAATTGCTCTATTACTATATAATTATGTTAACAAATACTTTTGTAAATGTAAAAGTCATATATCATATATTTGCTATAAATAGTAAACTGATATTGCCTATATTACCTTTAGTGGATGTATATGATATGTTGATGATATATCATGTCACTATGGAAACTTGATTAAAATAAAATTTCAGCCTCCTGGACTTTTGTCACTATCAGAGAGAAGGACATGGAGAAACCAGATCCAGTCCATGTACTTATGTGGCTAAGATTTGCTGTGCTCAGGAGGATGGACTTGTGGATCATGGTCATTTAATATATTTTTATTATTTGATAGTAATTTCTAGCTTTTCCTTCAGGTCTTGCCACTTGCATAACTCTGTTTGCAAATTTGAAAGGCAACTACCTCTGAGTACTCTCAAGTTGAGAAAACTTGTCCTTTGATCTGGTCTGATGTAGTGATGACTCCTGAACACCCCCAGTGCATTTCTACCACATTCCATCCCTCCCAGATACACCTAGGAAACAGAACACCACTGAAATTCCACCTGTCTTTCTCCTTTTATCTTTTACCATTAAAGAGTGTAGAAATATTTATAAACATATTAAATGAAAATTAAACAAGTAAAAAGAGGTGTTTTCCCCTGCAGGATAGAGAACTATTAATATGTTTAAATAATGTTTGTTAACTAAGACTGTGTATTGCTTTCAATTATACAGAGAATTATAAATTCTCAGGACCTGAAAAATATTATTTTTATTATTAAAGTAATACATTCCTTTGTCTAATACTTTATACCTTTCAAAACATTCAAAATTAGTATCAATTACGAATCTTTTCTTACTGTTTTTTTATATTGTGCATGGTGTAAAATTCTTAACAAATATTAACTCATTTAAAGTTCACTAAAACATTAGTTATTATTTCCACTTCAGGGAAGGGCACCCAGGCCTGAGACTTTAAGTGACTCACACACCTTTTGAAAGACAGAAATGTTGGAAACTTTTCTGATTCCAGCCCCAAGTTCTTTTATACCACCTTACAATATCTGATTCTATTTAAACAATACTATATACCAGAGTATGGTGATTTTCTGATTTTTCAATTTGAAGCATTTGAAAAATATTGTATTTGGAGTGTTATCCAAATCCATATATAGCTATTGGTAATCATTTAAACTTTGAAGCAATGCAATAGTATGTATTTTATTAGATTTGAAATCTGTATGCTAGAATGAAGTATGATTCTGATGAAAAAAGGGAATGATAAGGGAATGATAAAACTATAACTTTGAACCCATGTTTTAAAATAATCCTGGAGGTTACTGTATATTTGCATTTGCATTGCTCATTATAGGAGAAAAGTAGTTGAAGCTAGTCTAACTTCATACTGCTAAAAATATTTCATAAAGCTAATATTCAGTTATGAAGCAAACTTAAGGTTAGAGTATGTAAGTGGAGTTTACATTTACATTATTAAGGTGAAAGTAAAGTAAAGTGCCTGCTATCATAGTTTTCTAATTTAGTTTGTAGGTATTTGGGGTAAAAAGAGAGGAGTGATGATAGAAAGAATTAAGAATATATATTTTTATTGTAAGTGGATAGAAATCACCCTGTTTTTCTTTTAAAATACATAATAATTGCTACTATTTATTATGCACATACTAGTTGCCAATATTAAAAATTAAATAGAATGGTAGCTGAATGCTTGCATGAACCCACTGTGCACAGCACTATACACTTCTGTTTCACTAAATACCACACAGCAGGTACATTATCCCAAGTCTGTATTACTGTTACCTCAAGTTTATATACAGAATTTAGAGAGGTGGAGTGCTTCACTATAGGTCTCGTAGTAAGAAATTATGAACAGAGTTAGACTACAAACCCAGCAACAATCCTTCTAATCCTTACATTAGTTATTTAATTATACTAATGAGTATATGTGGGTTGTAGGAACTGTTTGTAGCATAGATGACTAGCTGTTTACTTCCATAAGACTATGACAGAGATAATCATGCGTAGCCAAGATTATACTGAGGAAGAATGTTAGACAGATGGGCCTGTTCCAACGTGGTAACTAATGCTCTGATTCATGTTGGATACTGGCTTGGAAGCAAATTTTCAGGAAGAGGTGGTTATATATACTTCAAACATCTTCTAAGCTCTGAGGTCGTCAACATTGGGTCATGCCATTTGGACCTACCTTGTATTACCAGAGCTGTAAGCTGTACTGATATGGTTAACGCTGAATTACTCATGATACCAAGCCTCAAAAAGAAAAAAATCAAATTGAATTTTGTTGGGGGTTTTAAGAAAACTTTAACCTGAGTATTTCTAGCAGGGCTGTTATACACAGATGAACATATACCTGTGTGGGAGTGTGTGGGTGTACATACACATTTACACACACACACACACACACACACACACACACACACACACACACAGAATTCTAAGGTTTGTCATTTTGCCTCCTGGATTCAAATCATTAAAAAATATATTTTGCGTACGTAAAAGACATGCTGTCAGCAGCTACAGTCACATTGGCAACTCATTGAAAAAGTCATGTTTTTTTCTAAAATTGATTGATGGTTTGCTGAGGGAAGAATGTTGGGCTTTGGGGAAAAATGTCATGAAACACAAAATAAATATGAACTACTGTGGTATTTGGCAACCTTTTATCAACTCTGCTAAGCCAAAAGGGCAGGCTGCCAAACCTCAAATACAATTGCACACTGTATTCGGAGGGGGTAAAAATCCTGTAGCAAAGTAAATAAGGAAAAATACACAGTATCATCTTAATCTGAAGAAAATATGAGAGGATTGCCATATGGACTACCTCTGATGTTTCAAGATATTAATTTTTATTTTTCCTTTCATAAGATGTGTAACGGAGGGAAGGTGAGGTTAGTCCCAGGGGTCAAGGGCATGGTTGGGCGACTCTGTGCCTGTTACTTCAGTGATCTGATGTCTGCTCTGGGTAACATGGGGAGATTAAATACTCATCTCCTTCCAGCAATAAAAATATCTGTTTTCAATTTTATAGATTAACATGAAATTTTATTTTTACTTATTTTAGTTTAAAAGTTGCATTTTTCTTGAAAGCCTCTGTGGGAGTAGAGTTGTCACTCTTGGATTCTCTAAAATGTCCCCAAACTTCAGTGATTATTTGCACCAGTGCTACTGAGTACCCTGAATAAATGCGACTATAGAATTAATTCGCTTATTTGACAATTAGGATTTAAAAATGTTCTTCAGAGATCTGCTCTATATCCTATAGGATTTCTGTAGTATGTGTACTTTGGGAAACACTGCGAAATTGCATTTTGAAACTTAGATCTCTTTACTTCATGTAAACTGGAGAAAATTGGTATTAAATGATTCCATCAAGCATTTAAGGGTCCTAAGGAACATAAGTAAACAATGGCTTGAAAATATTTACTAAGTGTCACGCTCTTCCTTGGACCATGCTTCACATAATTATTACCTTCACATAATTATTAACAATGCTCTCTTTCACTCTGCAAAGTGTTTGATACTGAGCGATTAAATATTTTGTCATTCCACCTTTAGGAAGAATAAATGGTCCCTACTAACTTTCTAGAGTTAAACTTCAGGTCTTCAAAACTCTTCCTCTTACATTGCTGGGAAAACCTAGGATGTATTGATTCTATTACCAAATTTCCAGAAAAATAAATAATGAATTTCATTTAGAAAAAGTGTATGAGATATAGATAAGAACGAACATAACTCTTGAAAGAATAATTCCAAATAGTTAACAACAGACCCTTTGAGCAGTAATAGGGGCTTTCTTTTTATTTATTTTTATGAATGAATTCGTTGTGAGTGTTGCTTCTCATGCAACTCTAATGAAAAGAGGTAAAAGGCACTTGTCCTGCCGTGCTGATAAAATCCATGTACCCTTAACCGTCTTCATCTTTACCCTGACAAGGAACCATTGCTAAAATAATTTAAATTGTATCTTAAAAGTTAAACAATTTAGAAATTATGCAAACTGTCATGAGAAACGTATCTGTATACTTTGTTCATGCCGAACATCAGTCTCCTCTGTCCTTTACATGGATGCTGACTGGGCATAGAGGCCTACGATCTCCATATTTACTCATTTTTAGGAAATCAGAACTCTGAAAATGTTCTTAACCCAGAGGTCAGGTTTGCAGTCGCATTTTTTGAGTGTGTTTGCCCAAAATACAGTGCAGCAAACTGTGTGATCACCTTGTGGGAGGAGAGGAATGGAGACTGGGAAGCTTGGGAGCAAATTAGATTGGAAGAGGCCTGATTGGTCACTGTAGAGTCGCATACCCAAATGCCACTGTTACAGCAGGATTTCATAGGATTAACCAAGACAACGGCTGCCTGTGTCGAAATCGTGTCGTGGTCACTCAGCAGTCCCTGTCGAGCTCAAGGCTGAGTGGTTGAAACAGCCTCTGGCACCCAGAAAGCCAGAGACAACTGACTGGTTATTACTCCAGGCTAATCTCACAGATCACTTAACAGCATGTCGGTCTCAGTCAGTTGGAAAGCACCTTCCTATTCTCTGGGCTATCCCGCGAGCTCGCCCAGATAGGCCACACGTCTCTCCAGATCATGATTGAAATATTTTATTAAGCAAAGGAATATAGCCGGCTGTTCCTTCTCGTGCGTCGAGTTATCTGTAACATTATCCACCTATTTTTACGTGGAGCAGTCTTCACACCTGCTTTCCATATGCATATGAAATGAATCATGATTAAAATGAAATTTAAAACACCCTAGAGTGCTGGAGAGAAAAGGGAAAACGAACTCAAAACTTGCTGCCTTGGTATTGAAGATGGCCAAAGACATGGAACTGCTTTCGTGAACATATGGTTTTGTGAGTTCCAGAGAGCTGTCGAGGGAGCTGTGCTGTGGTGTGTGGTCCCTACACGACGCTAAATATTAGCCACGAAGGGTGCAGTGAGGGTCGTGGAGACTACTGTCTGGAAGAGTCTGCAACTGTTGTGTTTGAAACCAGAGGTAGCTGAACGTGGACACTTGTTTCCTTTATCCCTTAAATGTAACCTTTTGACCTCATCATTACTGCATAGGCTTCCTGAGAAGCAATGCACTTCTCATGGCTGTGTTTGACAGCTTTGTTATGGCATCAGGAATGGCATGTTTATAGGAAGTAAAGAAGAGAACATGTTTTATGCTGTAGGGCTGAAAACAACTCACATTAGGTGTGTGCCTCCGGGACGGCGGCTTTAGAGAGGATAAGATCGTCGTTAACGACACCCTCTTGTTCCATAGGATTAGACTTCAGTCTTGACTCTACAGTGTACTCAGAGTTGATCCCATTTGTAAAACTATATACAGCAGTTCAAACTCTAGAAGTATATTGTCAAATGAGTAACATCTTCTGTACCTAACGACTTGACTGGTAAGTTGAAGACAACTCTGTCAGAGAACCCCAACACCTGGTTAAATTTGGAAGGAAAAGTTTCCTTATAATAATAAAACAGGTAATAAATAGGTCTAAGAAAAAATGATTAATGAATCATGGACATAGTTAATCTGATTAGAGGTGTTATTGCCATTTTGTTATATTTCCTCCCAGAAACTTTTCTAAAAAAAAAAGAGAGAAAGAAAATATATGTATACATATATATGCATATATATAGAGATAGATAGATAGATAGGGGGTGCCAAAAACCATATACACATTTTAAGAGATCTGACCTATGCATTACTTTCGAAGTTGAAATGAATTATGGTAGCCGTGTTCAGCATGACGTTTTCTCAAAGGATGATGTTAATCAAATGAATTTTAGTATCACCACGCAACGGGCAGGACAGTCAAAGAAAATAGTGGAAACACAGTTGACGTTAAAGGAGCACAAGACCATTTGAAAGGACAATGGATAGGATGAAGAGGTACGGTTAAGTGGCCCTCACTTTCTCCCGAATTAACACCCCTTGACTTCTACCTATGGGGGACCTTAAAGGATGTGGTGTACAGTAGAAAACCGGCTACACTGGCGGGACTTTGGGAAGAAACTGAAACGGCGTGCACCATGATACAAGCGGACACTTGGGTCAGCGTTGCTCAAGCAGTCGTTCACCATAATCAGAAGTGTCTGGACCCTGATGGTGACCACTTTGAGCACCTCCTGTAATTGTAGAAGTCAAATGTGACTTGTTTTCATCTTCTGTTATTGGTATGTACTGAGAATTACAATTATAATACTGTTTTTACCTTTGTTAAAATGTGTATACATTTTTTGGCACCCTCGTGTGTGTGTGTGTGTGTGTGTGTGTGTGTATCATCTAGTCCCCATGTTATGAAAATTAAGGATTTAAAGTATATATACATTTTTTTATCCTGACTTGTGATCTGGGGAATTCTTTAGAAATATGCTGTTTAAATAAACTATTTTTCTAAAGTTAATATAGTCAGTTTAAATAATACATAGAAAAATGGGCTATATGGATTTTATTTAAAAATGTTCACAAGAATTTTAAAAACCCACAGGACCACTCTCCATTTGCTTGATAATGTATCTTAACATTTCAGCAATTTGAAAATGTATGCATTAAATTTTTTTTTTTAAGTAATCAAAAACTGTCATGGCAATTCTGAAAATTTGGAAATTATATAACATTTTCTTTTTGAATTCATATATTAGTTTGTAGAGATTTTGGCTTGATTTTTAAAAGCATTTTCTCCTTAATCCTCAACTAAATAAAATGATAAATTCTGACACTCTGGTAATTTGCATAACAATTGGCCACAAAGAGTAATTCATTAATATTCAATGAAGTTCTAATTTGCACAGTGCCTGCAGCAATATGTAAACTTCATTTTGCTTTAAGATGGAAATTTGTTACAGTGCAAATATCAGTAAGTATAATTTTGTTAATCAGTCCCAATGAGCATTTGATTCTGTGACCTTGACAATGCCTATACTTTTGTCCTGGAACATGCATGAAAAAGAAAATTAAGGTCACTGTATTTCCTTGTGGCTGCTGTGAAGCTACAAATGGTTCTAGGATATTTGAACACATTATAGTGTAAGGAACCTTTATTCATTCAAAGGAAAGGTATTGTTACTGGTTAACCCTTACTTAAAAAAAAAAGTCAGGCTTATTTCCAATCATGTTCATTAATTTAGGCAAGTAGCATTTGTTGAGTGTCTGTTGTTTTCCAGGCAATTTGTAAAGCTCATGGAGATCATTCAGACCTGCTTCACCTCCTAGAGCTTTCAGACTACACATTTTGTGTTAAGGACAATGTGTTAGCTGTCAGTTAAGGGTGGGAATGCTGCAAATGCGTTTTGGGTTGAGCTGAACTAACTATTCTAAGTTGATATGTATTAGCTCATTTAATTTTCATAATAGCCCTAGGAAGCAGGTATCATTAATATCTCCATTTTAAGTTTGGAAAATGAGGAAAAAAGTGAGGTTGTTAAGTATGTTTATACAAAAAGCAATTTGACCTATAGTGCAGTGTAAAATTAAGGTTAACTTTCTACCAAGATTTTCTGGCTAGATGTCAATGTGCCAAGACATTTAACTAAAATTAATATGCAGGGGATGCATCTTATTGACCACAACCCTGTTCTCAAAATTTTAATGTTAGCAAAGTACTTTTCATTTGTCATCTGACACCCAGGTGCATGCTTGAGCGTTTATAACCTCTTCCATCTGGGCACTGATGCTTCATTGGTCAGTAATACAAACAAACAAAGCCTTGTAGTCCTGATGCTTATGTGAGGGTGTTAGAGACCAAAGATAACCAAGTAAACAAATATATGAATAGTATACCTTCAGGTGGTAGGAGAAAAACAAAGCAATGCAAGGTGATGGACAGTGGGGGTAGGGGAACATTAAGTTTTAGTTCGAGGGGTTAGGAATTGTTTAGTTGAACAAAAACTTGAATGAAATGAGGAAAGATTTTCTCAACAATACGGAGTAAAGTGCTTCAGGAAGGACTAGACACTAGGGGAAAACAAGAAGCTCGATATTATGGAGGAAAAGATAAAGATAGAGTTGGGTGTTAATGAGCTCAGAGAGATTGCAACAGCTGGACAACACTGTAAACTTTGGTGCAAAATAATTTGGATTGTATTTTAAATATAGTAAGAAAACAATGGAGATTTTGAGAAAGGAAGTCAAATGCTAAGAATTTTAATAGATGATTGGGACTTCCATAAAGAAAATAGAGCGTAAGGCAACTGGAAAGAAAAGCAACAAGACAAGTTAGAAATTCTTGTTCTAATCCAGGAGACCAGGGCCAGGATGTTACAGTAGAAGTCATGGTCAAATTCCAGAAATATTTAAATAGCTGAGTCACCTAAACTTTCTGATAGTCTCTGGAGTATAATGTTGTTGCTCATATTTCTAAGTGTCCAAAATTCAAGCAGCCTCAAAAAAATTGCTTCATTCTTTTGACCTGGTTCCTGAAAATTAAGAAAAAGTAGGATTTTAACAAGAATTATGAGGAGAGATCATTTAAAATCACTTATTCCTTCTAAATCAGTGGTTATATTAAAAGACAAATAGAAGCAGGCTATAGAGACATTCAGTATTTCTTGAGAATAAATTATGAATAAAATAAAACCTGGTCTTTATGCTTCTTAGCAGATAAGTATTGAATATTGCTATCTATTAAGGAAAAGTAACTTTATTAGATTGTGAACACCTTGCTAGTAAAGCCAGTTGTATGTTCCTATCTGACTCATCAGGGTGATGTTAATGATGATATGCCTTCAATACACCATGATTTTTCCTTCCATTTTTATTGTGGTATAATTGCCAAATAAAATTGTAATATATTGAAAGTGTACAATGTAATAATTTGATATATACATATACTGTGAAAGGATTCCCACATCAAGTAATAAACACATCTGTCACCTCACTGTTTTGTTTTTGTTTTTTTTTTGGTGAGAATGCTTGAGTTCTAAGCTCTTAGTAAATTTCAATTACACAGTGCAATATTATCAATTATTTTCACCATGTTACCTATTAGATCTTCTGAACTTATTCACCTTATAACTTAAAGTTTGCAACTTTTCCCAACCTCTCCTCATATCCTCCATCCCAGCTCCTGACAATCACCAATCTGCTCTGTTTCTATGATTTCACTGTTTTTTATTTTACATATAAGTGAGATCTGACTTTCTCTAAATTATTTCATTTATCATAATGCCTGCTAGGTTCATCCATGTTTCAAGTGACGAGAGTTCCTTCCTTTTGAAGGCTAGTAATACTCCATCATTTACGTAAACCACATTTTATCTGTTTGTCTGTTGATGGACACCTCGGTTGTTTACATCTTGGCTATTGTGAATAATGCTGCAATGAACACAGGGGCGGAAATATTTCTTCAAGGCCCTGGTTTCAGTTTCTTTGGATATACTCAGAGTAAGGTTGCTGGATAAGGCAGTAGTTCTATTCATAACGTTTGACCAACCTCCATATTGTCTTCCACGGAGGCTACACCAATTTCTGTTCTCACCAACAGTGCACAAGGGTTCCCTTTTCTCCACATCCTCACCAGCATTTGTCATCTGTTGTTTTTGATAATAATAGACATACTAACAGGTGTGAATCGATATCTCATTTTGGTTTCGTTGTGAAATTCAGGAAGATTTTTAAGTGATTTCAATGGTTCACAGTCTCCACTTTGCCAGCCATCTGTCCTTGGCATGATGGATGTGATAAGCAGGCTCTTCACAATAGACTGCCTCTTCATCTTCAGCCGATGTGCTCACTTTCTTGACTTTTTGTTTACATAAACGACCTCCTCTACTTTCCAACTTACAAAAGAGCAATAGGTGAATATAAAACCAGAGATTCAAAATAAGAAAGAGTTTGAAGTAGTAAAATGTGGTTGTGAGATGTAAAAGAAAATACGTGGTAAAATATCTTTAAAAGACAAAAAAGGCTCAGGAATAAAAATCACATGTAGTTAAATAATTTAGACTTTTTTCACATCTTTACATTGCACACGGCATGGCATCAGTAATTTCTGATTGAAAGATACTTAATCGCATCTTTCTTTAGGAAGCAAACAGTGTGGGTCTAAGATTAATATGTCTGATAGGAAGAAGGTGAGGAAATGAAATGAATGAAGCAGCCCTGAGGTCTCAAGTTTGTGTTGAGTAGCTGCCCAAGGTAGATTTCCATTAGGCAAAATTCTCCATCAGGATAGCTGCGTCTATTGCCAAGAGATCATTTCACGTGTGCCTCCCTTTACATAAAATGCAGAGGGAGCCACCCTACCCCTTTCTAATTTTGATGGAGGAACAGGACTTGTCTCTATGGGCCATTCATCTTTTGCCTAGATTTGGTGTGTGTGCACATGTAAGCCTCTAACAGCGATACTTATACTCCAAAGAAGAAAGAAAAGATGAAGGAAGAGAAGATGTGATTAGAGATATTGCTAAAAGAGTATAAGATGGCAGAGATTCACTGGCCAAAACAAGATGGTCATTTTTATTTTTAAGTCAAATCCTTGAGGAAACTTAATTTGCAGCAATTAGTAAAATATTATGGTTAAGCCATATATAGAAGCAATATTTTGAAGCAATAATGCCCATGCACTTCACATGATTATATTTTTGTTAGTAAATAATTTAGTGAGCATCTAACTTAATACTGACAGATGAACAAATAAGAAAAAAGCCTGATTCTCTGATTCTCCCAAGAATGCTTTTCTTCTTTCTCCTTTCCTCTGTCCTTCCTTTGTCTTCCTTTTCTTTTCTTTCTTTCTCATCCCCCCTTTTTTTCCTTTCCTTTATTCCATTAATAAAATATCAAATCCTTTCTGTGTGTATGGGATGAGGATACCACATGTGAGCAGACCAGACTGGTAGATGAGGCTGCAGAGAAACAGCACAGCTAAAATGGCAAAGAGCCTGCAGACCCTGCAGAGAGTTAGAACCTCCTATTCGTGTCTGTGCACAGTGATGGCCTTTATTTTTAAAAATCCAGTTTGTGTGTTTATTGTAATGTGCATGCTCTTACATGCAATCATGTTTATGTGGGGTGTTATGTTATATACTCAAAATGCACATGTCAAAGGTAGAGGTGCGATGTTATTTTGCAAGCAATTGTCATAGGTGTTTTATTTACCATAACATACATAACTAACTTGGTGATGTCTTCATTTACCATGTGTGCCAAATTGTTTTAAAAATTAAAATTTATGTACTTGGTTTATTTAGAAAGCTCATTTCTGGTGGATTAATACTTTATATTCTATAGTAACTTTATGATCGAATAAACTCGAAGCAGCCAATGATTAACTTTCACAAATTGGAGAGCTGTGTCACTATGGGAAACAGGTAAATTGTAATTTAAAATCTATATACATTTGGATTGTAGGGCAAAAATTAATTTTAAATAAATACACAGCTTTATCATCTCGAATTTTTAATTACTGCTTACAGCACTCTCCCAAGACATCTAAATGTTTTTAGGTCGAGTAAGTCTTTAAACCATACAAGAGTAATGACCGAGATACTAGAAAAAATAAAGCAGTGCTTTTTTGAAACTTAAACCCCAATCAACGAAGCCCAGTATCCTATCAGGTAAACTCTTAATTACTTCACGAGGGAACTACTCATTGGGTCATTCTTCTTGGTTCCAATCCTCTTTCTGTCTCACCATAAGAAGTAGTGCTATCCTGAATTTCTTGAAAGACGTTACTTTATGTCTCTGCACCTCTTCAATTCTTTCCATAGACTTTTCATCCACATTGCTCACCTTTAAAGCCTTCCTGTGCCACAGGAATGAATCTTTCCTTCTTCATAGTTCGGCCTCTTATTCTCTACTTTTCTGGCTGTGCTGATTATTCCTTTCTTAAATCATGAATGTACTGCCATCCACTTGTATCATGTCAGTAATACAAATGTAGCCTGTGTGTTTACATGTGTGTCTCCCCTGACTTCATGCTTCTTGAAGGCAAGAACTATTTTATTCACCAGTTTTACAAACAGTGTGTGGTAGATGCTCCATAAATATTTGTTGAATTAATTAATTGTCTAGAGCAACATCGTATTCTGAATAACACTAAAAACCTTTGTGTGTGTTCATCTTATTATTTGTGGGCACTTTTTCTGGGAAACATTGCCTTATGTTTGCCTTTCCTTAATATCATCCAGAACTAAAAAAATAAAAAGTAAAATAACACACACACACACATATATATGTGTATATATGTATATGTGTATATATACATAATATGCATATATATATATATATATATATATATATATATATATAGAGAGAGAGAGAGAGAGAGAGAGAGAGAGAGAGAGAGAGAGAAAGGGAGAGAGATGTATATTTATTTATCTTTTCCAATAAAAGAAGCCAAGTTGTTTGGGGAGCTGCCACTATCCTCAGTACACTGGGACACTGTTTAAGTGATGGCCACTAATTGAAGAGAAGAAACTAATGGTTACAAGTGATACTGCCACAGTAATTAAAACTTTGCATTTGCATTGTTCCCTGGAAGGCTCACGTGGTTTAGAGACGAAGGGCTGCAGCATTGTTCTTGCCCAGCTCTGGGCACGTTACAGAAACGCCATAATGCTCCATCAGGGTGGAACCGGCTGAGTAAATGAGCTTCCATCACACATACTGAGGGGGACCAGGAGTGGTCGTGACATGTAAGTGCTAGCCAACTTCGGATGAAAGCCAGAAATGCCCTCTAGGCCAACGGCTAGGAATAACGGGTAGAACGTGCCCACCGTGGACAAGGCTAACTCGTCATGGAAAGATCATATTGCACTGAAAGCCTGAACTGCTGGTTTTGGTTGACTAACTCACTGATTAACCTGCTAATATTGCCGATGAGATGGAGGAGAGAGCCTGCACACAGCTTCCTGGCACATTACTGGGCAGCAGTTACTGCTCCCAGAGGAAGCAGAGCTGAATGCTTCCAAACACACTGAACGAGCACACAAACGAGTCAGTGGGCGAAGCAAGGGGGTACAGCAGAACCCGCTGTCTGTAGTAACAAAGCGATGCTGTTTTATGGCCACAGTAAAAGTTTAGCTGGAGAGCAAAATGTGCACAAACATTCTTTCTGGTAATTAGCTGCTTTCAATTGACAGCATGATCAGGTTTCACCATTCTTGCAAAAAAAACCCCATTTTTATTAGCTTGATTGGTGATGAATAAACACAGCAACACTTCCTTTTCCTAACATTTGAATGTGGAAGGATGTCTAATATAGAAATAATGACAGCTATAGAAGTCCAGGGGGCATGAAAATAACATTTCAAATCTGGAAACACTTCATATCACCAGTAAAGTAAAGAAGATTGAGAAAGTAAAGAAGGGAAAATTCAAATTGTGATATTTTCCTCCAGTCATGCATTGGCTAGAATTATTTGATAAAAAGTATTTATAAATTATTCGTCAGGCGATACCTTTCATGAAAGTGTTAGCAATGACTATTTGCTCATCAATTTGTAATATATATTTTTACTCAATATTATTTATTTTACATTATAATTGATATCGTATTAAATAAGCTTTTAAGAAACTTCATTACCTTGTATTGGCTAGCTTTTAAACAATACCTCCCTTTTTCTCTTATTTCAATCTGTGTGTGTGTGTGTGTGTGTGTGTGTGTGTGTGTGTTTGACTTAATTCCATTTGTGAGACTATTTGATTAGTAACCCTGGAACTGAAATCTAATTAAGATTTATTCCCTTTAAATTTACGTATTAAAAATACTATAGACGTAGCCTTGAGTACTGTAGTGAACTACAAGCAGGAAAAAAGGAAAGAAATGCTAATAGCAGTGCGAAGGCTTTTATATGGTTTCATTGCTTGATCAAGAACTCTGCAGTGCAACTCTACATGCGGGATGAGGAAGCGTGTTAGCAGGCTGCCGTGCTGCACCGACAGCAGGAGAGTTAAGGTCAAGCAGAATTGAACGGCAGCCTCACCGCCAGCCATTCTTCCTTGTAGATCTGAACTTTAATCCACAGAGATAGTTAAAGCCTCAGGTGGAGGCTGGGTGATAATGGTGGCTGTTATCCTAAGGAACAGATGGTAGAGTGAGTGACACCTATAAATGTGCAGGCTGTGTTTCCTCACTGACAAGATGCTAAACCCTTCTGGCACTGAAGTAAAAAGACAGGTGTCTTGACACAAACACCAAGTATTGAAACTCTGCCTCCAGCCATGTATGACAGTGGAGCCAAACCTTCAAGCCTAAGTAACCGAAAATCTAAATTGGGGTGTATTAATATGGAAAGATTACTCTTAGATCTTTCCTATCAATGTTTCTTCGCTCCCTCTGTCTTCCTGCCTCCCTCACTCCCTCTTTTTCTCGTCATCTTCCTTCCTTCCTTGCTTCCTTCCTTCCTTGCTTCCTTCCTTCCTAGTCTGCTACCCGTAACCTAATAGTAAGTTAGCAAGTATTCATGGCAACATAAATTTCTGATTTTAATGGGTTCATACATTTATGTGAAAAATACCTTTCTTATTTGTAAGACAAATAATATAGCAAACACATTTTTTCTTTGCCAGAATTATACACGACAGTGAAGTTCTTCAGTTACCTTTACGTCTGCTTTAAGTACAGTGTGAAGTTAATCACGTATACATATACCATTTGTTATCATTGTAATTAGCAATGTCAGGTTTAGAGATTCATGTGGCCAACAGGGAAACCATGCTAGTGTAAAAACCAATTTAATGAATGTACTTACTTTAAATTCCATTATCACTTCAATAGATTACTTGTTTTAAAAGGTATTAAAGCTAATAACATTTAATCTACTTGCTTGAATGTAGCAGTGTTTTTTTTGGAAGCCAATGAAAATAAAGCTTCAATAATCAAGTACAACAGATGGTAAAGTTTTCAGCACAATTCTTTCTGATAGAAATTAGGCTTTAATAGCCAGCTCCTCATCCCTCTTCTTCTTCCCTTGGATTTTAAATGATGTCGTCATACATTTTTCTGGAGAGATATAAATGCGATGGAACACTAAATTATTTCATAATATTCCAATTAAGTGTTTTGGCACTAGTAATGAATAAATAAAGACATTAAAATGTTGAAAAACAATAGGACCATTGTTTAAATGTATTTCAGTGTAGCAATAATGGGAGTGAGTGTTACCACTAGAGTCAATGTTACAGTGGTATTTAGATTAATTATATCTTGGGCCCTATTTCTCTTCACCTGTAAAATCAATGACTCATCTAAATAGCACTATTTCTCTTCTAGCTCTGTTAATCTCCACTATATCTTTTTGAGAGAAAATTTTATCTTTTTAGCCTCCCAGAGCAAAATGAGTTCACTTGAAACACTCTTGAAATAAATCTAATATTTGATGAAAAAAACACAAGTAAATATACAGGGTTAGGCCCACAAAACTTCCCTTTTTAAGAGCTGGTAATCTGTAACGAATCTTTAAACAGGCAATTCTGTAATATAACAATATCATGACTACATTGACAGAACTACTTAAAAGGGGCATCACTTCTGTCAGACCGTGTATAGTGTGGTAGGGTTGAGGCACGTATGCAATCAAGGTCACTTAACAATGAATCAGTAGAGTCCGAGGTCTTGAAGTGCCTGGTGAATGGTAGACATTCATAGACTATATACAGGCCCAGCTTCCAGGTCTTCTGACAATGCATCATGAGACACCATGTTGTCTATTCTTTATATATGATATGTGCAGTACTGTAGAATTGTTAAATTGGTAGCAAAAGCCAATTTTAATATTTTTAGTTTATTTATTTGTTTTGTGTCTCAAGGATCCCACCATACTGGAATCCAATCAAGTAAAAGGAAAATACTACTCATTCTTTGATTCACTGTTGAAATTATTTTTAACTTATTTCAGTGATTCTATTCAACAGTTTAGATACCAAAACAATGTTTTTAACGATTCAGAGTATTATAATTTATTATTTTACTTGTTCTGCCATTCTACCCTTAAGTACAAAATCTACATATATGTGTGTGTGTGTGTGTGTG
Source organism: Lyroderma lyra (assembly GCA_004026885.1). Taxonomy (NCBI): domain Eukaryota; kingdom Metazoa; phylum Chordata; class Mammalia; order Chiroptera; family Megadermatidae; genus Lyroderma; species Lyroderma lyra. The sequence continues at coordinate 150,474 of PVJL010003107.1, forward strand.
TGTGTGTGTATGAACAAAAAATTCTCATAAAATTAACTCTATACATGTAGATTCATATTATATATAATATGCATATGTATGTATTTATAACAAATATAACATATATAAATATATACAACACAGATACATGATCTGTATATATTAGGGTTCTCCAGAAAGTATCTGGGCATATAGTATAACAAAATAGAGGCATTTATGGCTGATTTTTCCAGACAGTTCTCATGCACCTATGGGTATACATAAGCATATACATGCATAACAAATTGTGTGTGTGCGTGTGTGTGTGTGTGTTTGCGTGTGTGTGTGTGTGTGTTTGTGTGTGTGTGTATGTATGATATGCATACACATATATAGTTAATTTAGTGATCAGAAGTTTTCAAAGTTAACCTATGAAAATGCAACAAATTATCATAGGTTTGGGTTATATAATGAGCCACATATATTAATATATGGTCTGTTTTCTTCTAACTACATACTATATATATGTGTGTGTGTGTGTGAGTGTGAGTGTGTGTTACATATTTAATAAAAGCTTATAGTTGCATATGTCTTTTGTTCACATGATTTTAATTGACATGTCTTTGTAATAATTTTCCAGTTGTATATATTTAATATAGTCATCTTTTTATTACAGAAGAATTCTTCATTACACCATGGAATAAATCCTAAAGATGATAGAAAATATTTTTAATGACTGCATTACATAAAACCACACAAATATACCTTAATAGACCCTTAGAGTTTTGTGAAAAGAATTTTGCAAAGCACTCTGGTGGAGCAATACCTTTTAAAAATAGGAAATTACTGATCTCTATGGTAAAATTCATAACTGGGATCTTTAAGAGTCTTAGAGTAAGTATCTATTGACTTTGGGGCAGTAGAATGAAGATTTGGGAGGGGAAATAATTTCATATATTTGGGTGATAATTGACATACTGTAATATTTTTATTGTAGGAAAGTCCACGTAGTTGGGTAGGAGCAAAGACAGTGAAGTTTATGTATGTTTAGAAAACTGCTACAACAAAATGTTGTTATACATGTGCATATGAATCTCAAAATCTGCACATTCCTGCAGAGTCAATCATTTTAACATTGCAAGTAGCCTAAAGTTATTTCACCAAAGCGTTTACTAGTGTAGCTCAGCAATGAGCTAATCTTTTTCATATGTACTTATTTGATTTTGTGAAATGCTGCCCAAGTTAAAATACATTGACTATTTTCATCACAAATCAAAATGTAAGGTAATTGACAAATAAGTCCTCTGTGTTTTAGGACCCACCAACCTTGATTGTGCTGTACTTATTTAAAATGTATTAATTTCTGGATGCTTTTATGGTCAAAGGCTGCTTTCCCTTTATTGTGCATTAACAGAATGACAGTAGAAAGCAACGTCACTCCACCTACTCTTGCAGTAAAGCCCATGTGTGGTGAAAGGTGATGGCTAACTTCACCCAATAGCATCTGCCTCGCTACTGGCTTGGAACTGGGGGATTTGCGTGGTAATAGCATATTGCCTGTTCAGAAATTTTCTCACATTTGAGTATTAACTTTCCTACATTATGCTTGATTGTTTATTTATTGAAATTTAACTACCCTAGAGAGCGTATGTTGACTGGCTAAGATAAAATACAATTTTAAAAAGAGTTTAGGTGATTAGATTCCTGAGTGACGTAAGATTTCTCCTTTAATCTTGTATAAAGTTTCACAGATTAAAATATGTCTAAAGATTTCTGGCCATTTGGAAGAATATTGTTTGAATTTACATATGAGATTGAATACATGAAAAAAAACCAGGAATATCTGATATATGAGTTCTATTGGATATCTTCTGATTCATGATAGAAATTTTAGTAACTATTGGTGAGAGAGTTGGTTATTCATTTCAATAAAAACATGAGGGAGTTCCCTGATGGTGTAGTGGCTTAAGGCTTCGGCGCTGGCGCTGTCAGTGCTGCGGCCTGGGTTCGATTCCTGGTCAGGGAGCTACCCACATACCAAAAAGCAAAAAAAAAAAAACAAAAAAACAAAAAAACATGAAATAGGTTTCTGGCCTCACATCATATAAAAAAATCAACCCCAGAAGCCTTAAAGAATGAAATATGTTAGGTAAACTAGTAAACTTTTAGAAGTCAATAAGGAACTATATCTCTGTGTTAAAAGAATCTATTTTAAAACAAACCTAAATTATAAACCATGAAGAAAAAGACCAATAAATTCAGCTATAATAAATAAGAATCTCTGTTTATGAGAAGTCACCAAAAAATAAAAAGTCAAACCATTAGCTAGAAGACAGTTGCTACTTATTTAACCTATAAATGATTACTGTGCAAAGTATATAATGAACTCTTATGAATCTGTAATTTAAAAAAAAACCAATAATCCATTGGTAAAAAATATTGGCCAGATAATTTTACCCAAGAGTAGGAATAAAAGCTTAGGGCTGTATCAAATGATGTTCATCGGGGACACGCCGTGATGAAATACCACCTCACATCTATCAGATTGAAAAAAAATAAAAGGCTGACAATGTGAAGTCATCTGCATGTGGCTTCACTAAATTTTTTATTCGTTGTGCAAACAAAAATTGGTAGAGTTGCTTTAAAAACAGTTAAGTGTTACCTAGTAAATATCCTACAGTCCAGTTACCCCACTATGAGATACGTGCCCTGGAAATTATTTCGTTTGCTAACAGTATCACAGACTCCAGCGTTACTCAAAATGAACAGAATTCTTTACTGAACAGTCACCACCTGGGTCTGCTATGTATTTTTGTTTACTCATTAATTTAGAAAATATTTATTAAACACCTAATATATATTAGATATTGCTCTAGATGTGGAGGATATAGCAGCAATCAACACCAACAAAAATTCTGTCCTCATTTTGTGAGGGAGGCCAGATAATGGACAAAAGAAACTAGTAAATTATCTGATATGTTAGAAGATGGTAACGCTTGGCAACACCAGTAGAACAGGAGAGATACAGAGTGCTGGGGGAAGTTGCAATCTTAAATTTTTTTCTCTACTAATGGAAAATTTAGATTCAAAAAAGCATGCTATTCATTGTGGAGTCTCGAAGCTCTAGTTGCTCTGTGAATAGAGGCCTGGTTCTGGGCGAAAAACTTCCTAACTGAAAAAGCAGTACTGTGGATAGACTAATGCCTTACTGTATGGGAACTAGTTTGATAAGCTGGAGTAGAAATTTTAAGTTGGCTCAATTGCCAAGGAAAGAATCACTTCAGTATGCCCTGGAACAGCAGGCGCTGGTTGAAATAGAAATTCTTGCGATGTTAAACGGCCTCGCTAATAGGAACTGTAAGCCACCTAGGAGATTGCCTGGAGGCAGAAGAAGCCTGGGTGAAAGTCTGCGCTATGGAGTCAAATAGACATTTCTGCATGTCTTGGCTTTGCCATATGTCACCCAGCTGAACAGGAGCAAGTTCCTCAGGGCCCAAATTACCCATAATCTACAGGGACTTTGTAAGATGAAATGGCACACACAGCATCTGTGAATGTCTCAGTTTCGACCCTGACACTTGGAGAGCACCCATACAAGGGAAATGCTGATCGTAATTGCTGCCTGGGCGTTTGGAACTGCTGAGCCTTCCTGGTAAAGGCCAGGAAAGAAAGAAGACCAGGAAAAATGTTTAACTAATTGTATTGGGATAATATTGATTAATAAAGTTACATGGGTTTCAAGGGTACCATTCTATAGTCTGTATATTGCATTGTGTGCTCACCACCCAGAGTCAGTTCTTCCATCACCATGTACTTGACCCTCTTTTCCCTTTTTACTGTTGTCTGTGTCTATGAATTTTTTGGTTGGTGTTTAATTGTCTTGTTTGTTGCTTTCGCTTTTATATCCTACATATGAGTGAAATCATATGGTTCTCCACTTTTTCTGACATATTTCACTTAGCGTGATACTCTTGAAATCCGCCCATGTTGTCACAAATGGCAGTATTTTATTGTTTTCTTTGGCTGAGTAATGTTACATTATATATATATATATATATATATATATATATATATATATATATATCATGTCTTCTTTATTCAATCATTTATCAAAAGACACTTTGGTAGTTTCTGTGTCTTGGCCACCATGAATAATGTTGCAATGAAAATAGGGGTCCACATACCTTTATGGATAAATGTTTTCAGATTTTGGGGGTACTCAAAAGAGAGATATCTGGGTTATATGGGACTATATCAAACTAAAAAGCCCCTGTATAGCAGCAAAAGAAACCATCAACAATAAAAAATAAAGGCAACCAATTGAATGGGAGAAGATATTTGCAAACAACATCTCCAATAAGAGGCTAATACCATATATATATATATATATATAAATTGTACAACTCAATAACAAAAACAAAACAAACAATTCAATTAAAAATGAGCAGAAGACCTGAACAGACAATTCTTCCATGAAGACATACAAACAGCAAAGAAATATGTGAAAAAATGCTCAATGTAACTAGTTATTAAGGAAATGCAAACCAAAGCCACAATGAAATATCACCTCACACCTGTTAGAATAGCTATTATAAACAAGAAAAGTAATAACAAGTGTTGGAGAGATAGTAGGAAAAAAGGAATTCCTGTTGGTGAGAATGTATTATAAACTAGCACAGCCACTATGAAAAACAGAATGGAGTTTCCTCAGAATAAGAATAGAATTACCATATGACTCAGAAAGATCTTAGTCTAGTAGATTTGTAGAACCAGGGGAATTCTGGATGTAGTTATCAGAGTGGAAGTCTGTTGAGTATCTATCTCTAGGAAACCCTGCCTGTATCCTGTGTTGCCAGGAAAGAGGGAAGTCTCAATGAGAAAAACCACAGGGATAACCATTGATTTCATATACTAAGTCTGTTGTGAAGACAGTAGTAGCATGAGTATAGTTTGCTGGGATGTTTTGCTTCATTTTGTTTTGATTTTTGCCTTGTAAGTTTAAGACGTTGACTTGAAGCCCACGAAGTAAAATTACTGTCTCTCTTTGTGCCCTGGGAGATGATACGTGTATACCGAAATTTCAAGCTGAAATGATGAGTGGAAATCAATGAGCCAGCAAGCAACTCCAAACCTTAGCATTAGGACAAGAGGGAGGTGGTGAATGTGCCAGGCATCATTCGATTAAATGCCTTTTGCAGTGTTATTTAATTTAGCAGTCACATCCTATGACATATATATATGTGTATATATATATATGTATATATATATATATACACACATATATGTGTGTATATATATATATGTATATATATATATATATACACACATATATGTGTGTGTGTATATATATGTGTATATGTATGTATATGTGTGTGTATATATATACATATATATATAATTATTATTACCATATCACAGATGAAAGAAGGTGACAAATCAAATAAGTTATCCAAGGTTGCCAAATAGTAATATGGTGAAGATTTAAACCCAAATCTGGGTGTCTTATGCCCACACTGTCTCTCTGCTTCAAACATGAGCCATAATTAAAAAAAAAAAAAGTGAGATTATCCAAATTCTTTATCTCTCTATATTTTGAGTAAACCGTCTTAAAAGATAGTGGGTTAAATTTTCCTAACATACCTTATTATCAAAATTTTGTTATGGTGCATTGGTAATAATCAGTAAAGAGCTGATTCTCAACTCTAGCAGCTGTACGTGTGCATACAAAACATACATTTTTTTAATTTTTGTTTTTGTTTTTGAATTTTTGTTTAGCTGCGTAGCTGCTAGGTCCTGGTGTAATGTGACATCCTCTACAGCACTTTTTTCTTAAATCGGGCAATCACCTCTAAATTGCTTGGTGGTCCACCGGTGAACCCTGATCAACATTTTGCCCAGCCCTCCTTTATATCAAATATTTATGTAAAGGAGATTTTTCCTAAATGAAGCTAGCCCCACCTTCTGGAAGGATAGGGAAGTTGAAAGACGTTGCTTCTTGTCTCTGATAGGCCAGAGAAAAACATTGGGTGATTTAGGCTGCAAGTAACAGTGACCTTGATTCTAACTGACATTAAAAAAAAAAATGTGCTTTACTTAATTATCTTGATGCAATCAAATCAACAAGTCAATAACATCATTGAGAAATCCAGAACTTTCTTCTGAATTCTGCCATCTATCATTAGTGTCATTCTAGTTTCCCTCATGGTTACAAGGTGGATACACGGTACAATTTCTACAGTTTTCTTCATATGTAGGAGTATGCAAGAGTTCATAAAAGCAAACCTCTTTCCCAAGGCATGAGGTACAGGTCTTTCCTTTGATCCTATTGGATCAGCTAATGGGTCTAAGGCTTGATCAGGAGCAGTCTCCAGGATAATACCACATGGTTTATTCTTATGAGTATTTACTTTCTTGGAGCTTGTCATTGTGCCCCAATGTCTTTGATGAATGTGGCTGTATGTAGCAGAAGTAGACACCACAAATACCAGGGTTCTATTATTAAACAGAGAAGGAGAGGTGGATATTAGACATTCAACCAAATTTATCACTGGGGTTAATTAGCTGTGTGACCAGGAAAACACTGAGTCAGCTCTCAGAGCAACGTGAAGGTAGAAATTAAAACATTGCTTCATAAGGAACTAAGAAATTAAATGAGATAACTTAGCATGAAGTAATAATGTAATACCTGGGCAATACTCTGTGGTAAAAATTGTTACCTAGTTGTATTGCAGTAGTATTGGCTTTTATCACTATCGTTTCTAAGCTCCAAAGTTGATCATTGCTCTCTCTCCCTAGTCTCCAAGAGCTACATAAATGACAGTCTCAAGTAGATTTTTGGGTTTTGTTTTTTTTATAGTAACCACAATTCCTCAGCAGTAATCAGTGAGTGACTCAATGAGTACAGGATGTTTCGTTCATGGCCTGGGAAGTGATACTCCTCAGTTGAGGAAAATGGTGATGTAGTCAGGAAATGAATACACATATTTTGCCAGCAGCTTTCTTGTAGATTAAAGAACAAGAAGAAGTAGATCTGAATGATAGATATGCAGAAGTCTTGCCGACATGTTGCTGAGGTCCCACCACCCATCAGTAGAATGACATTTTCTGAAGCAGACTAAAACCAACTATTCAATTCTTGCCTTGACAGATATATGCCCTCCGAGGTAAATGCTTCCAGGAAAACTCTACCTCTTTCCTATTAAAAATCAAGAGCAAATGCATTCATCAAATAAATGCAAATTAAATCAAAATTATTTTTAGTAAAATGTAAAAATAATTAAGTGATCTAGTTTCACAAAGGCTCAGTGAAGGAAACTAAAATGTAACACTATTCCAAGAGATCGACTTGAAAATATCCATCACTGGTATTAAAAATACTCATTTCTTCTAACTCAAAATTCCACTCGCCAATTTTCCGAAGGCGTAATTGATGATGCAGACATGAATTTATTTATTTGTTATTATGGTGTATTATAGTACAGCATTAGAAGAACCTGCAATGTCCAATGATAGATTAATACACACACACACACACACACACACACACACACACACACATATAATGATTTAACTCTAGATGGACTATTATACCCACTATTGAAGAATATTTAATGTCATGACTAATAAATCTCCTACCACTTTAAGTGAATAAAGCAGGTGTAAAAATGTACTTAGTATTCTTATTTTTAAGAGAAAAATTTCAAAAACTATTAGTATTTTCATGTTTTAGAATTATAAATTGTAACAACAGTGGAAATACTAAAAAGGAGTTTCAATAATTAGTGAAAAGGGACAGTATGCAGCAAACCCTTTAAAGTTTAAAAAATTATTAGCATTGACGTTTATTGTTTGAGGTTGTATATAGTTTATAAAAGCATGAGCACTGTAAGAGTAGGATTTTTTTTCTTAGAAATAGTATTAAGATACATTGATATAGGGTACATGAGAGCTGTCCAAAAACCATCCAGCCATAAATGCCTCATTTTTCACATTATGTGGCTGGATACTTTCCAGACAGCCCTTGTATATAATGTCAAATGAAAATGTGCCTTTGTTACGAGTATAGCAGTATGATTATCTCCTTCCTTTTGTTTCTTTATTCAGTAATATGTATGGTGTTTTTTGTTTGTTTTGCGTTCGGTTCTTAAATGTACGTGGCTACGTTAAATGATAACCACTAAATCTACGCACCTTCTTGGCAAGCATCAGACACTCTGATTTTTGTAGGGGGCACGATTCATCAGTGTCACTGAGGTCATTTCTTCTATTGCACATGAAATAGGACACGCCTGCCTTAGCATGGCACTTTTGAGGGAACTACCCTGCTCTTGGCCTGGGCTGAGGTACGATCTAGGTGTCTAACTTGTTTTGCCCAGAGTCCTTGTCCCTGCACCATACAGAGAGGCCAGTCCGTCATCTCTGAGCTGCGGCAGAGCATGCCAAGGTGACCTGGGGCGATCAGATTGTATCTCTAGGGAATGTGAATTACAAAGTACAAAAGGGAATTGACTGACCACACTGGGAACAAAAGCACAAGTATGCACAGGCAGAGAGAGGCTGGAGGACAGCCCTGTGGGGCCACCACGTAATGGCCAAAGCTGAGAGGGACAAGGAAGAAAACAGGGGCCGGAGAAAAAAGCCAGAGGCTGCACTCAGAGCGCAGTGGAAACCCCGGGGGTGACTAAGACCACGCTTGTCCCTTCAGAGAGCCAAATGGCCTAAGGTGCTGCTTTAATCCTAGTCTCGGGCCTGCCCTGCTACTTTAGAAAAAGTTTGCATTCTGCAATGGGAAGAGTAAAACTAAGACACATAAATGTGCAATTGTTTAGATTAATTTACGTTAAATGAGCCATAGCTGTATAGTGGGCCATTAATTTAGAAATATTAATAATATCCATTACCATTTGACAGAAAAGAAAGCTTATTTATCTGACTGAAGTTATGTGTAATTAACTCTTGAAGGACATGCTCCCAAATCTATTTGAGATGTTCTTTCTAAATAAATTCTAGACACATGCTGTATAATAGAAATGTAACGTGAGTCACACATGTGAGCCACAAATGTAATTTTAAATTTTCCAAGAGTTATATTAACAAAAGTAAGAGGAAATGGAGGAGAAAAATTTTAATCCATTAACTAAATTATTTAAATAATATATTTCATTAATCTCATATGTCTGAAACCTTATGAGTTCAACATGAAATCATTATAAAATATGAGTGATATATATGATTTTTTAAAATCTAATGTATGTTTTATGTTTTGAGCACACCTCAGTTTAGACTAATCACATTTCAGGGACTCCATAGCCACATGTGGCCACTGGCTACCATATTGGACAGGCTCGTTCAGGACATTACCATCATCGGTGTCATCAGCCTGCAATGAACCTTCCCACCCTGTTAGATCAGCCAACCGGCTGACAGCCATGTCTCCTAAATTCTCACTGTTTGTTTAGTTCTTCTATTAGGCTAGGAAATAATTTACGTTAAGTGTGCTTATGCTATTAAAATTCTTCCCAATTCCGATTTTGTAGGAATTAGGAGATTTTCCTTTCCATAGATAGAATGAACACAAACTCTTTCATATCTGCAGTTGGTAGAAGGGAGAAAGTAGGGTTCAGAGGAAAAGGGGCGATCAAGGTAGGAAGGACGTGACGCTACAGATGTAAGGTTTGATGCGATGCAAGGTGCTGATGTTGAGAAAATCAAAGAGGGTTATAATATCTAATTCCGTATCCAGGAAGTTAAATATGCTGGGATTTACTTGAACAAAGAAGGAAAGCATCTTAGCTCTTTACTAGTTCTTTCCTGTGAAGCAAATAAATTCATAATAGAGAACTGTAGGTGTTTGGAGAGAATTTGCGGATCGTGCCTGGAGACAATTCATTGTTTGAGCCACATATGCTGCCTTTTCAGCCTAAACTGATTATTATGTGATTTACTTTATTGAACCAGCTTAATATTTAATTAAAATATGTTCATACCTTATGTACCAGTTTCATGATTGAAATAGTGCTTTTGTAGTTCTATTTCAGAAAGGATGTCTTTTGAAAATCCAAAAGACACATGTTTTAAAGTACATAAATTCGTATGTTCTACCTGGTTAGCAAGTTAGTTAAGTTCCTAAGTCCTTACATGACCCTGCAGCGTTTCACATAAAACCTGAGAGCATGTAAGCCTAATGTGTCCTTTAAATTTTTCTTTACAAATATGTTTTCTTTTCCTGCCAGGGATAAAATGTAAGTGCTAAGCTAATACATTCTTCAGAGACCAAGCCCCAACTAATTATAATTTCCTATGCTGATTTTTAATTCCTTTGTAATATCAGTAACAGTTTTAACACCTTGTCAGGCATTCAGTAACTTCCATCTGTGCAGCATAGTATATTTGTGAAATAAACCCATCTGTACAGCTGATTAAAAGTTGGATTAAATTCATGTTTTGACTTTACCCCAGAATAGGTGAATCATAGAGCAGTTGTAGCTCATAAGGGTGGGATGTGGAATGAATGACATGCATGGAGCTAATGAAACAAAAGTCATGTTCTGTGTTACTGTTTGTTAGTTAATATTAATTTAATCCTAATTTAAGTAAAATCTAATATCAAAATCAAATCAGTATAATACTTGACCCAATAAGAAATAGAAGTATCCTTTTCATGATTTCTCAAAAACATACCTATCTATAGCAAGTTCTACTTAAGTTTTATGCTGCTTGATATTAACCTCTTCATACAACGAGTTGTTTGTGGGAAAATTTCAATGGCAAATTCTTTTGAAATAGCAAGTCCTCTGCCATTATTGTCCTTTTTTTAGCATGCCTTAAAATTTCCACAATTACAGCTTCTTGTTATACTTCAATTAAGGTTTCTTGGTCTTTTAAATTATATGCCACGTAGTAAAGAGTAAAACAAATTTTTAATTCATCCAGTCACAAAATATTTATTGATCACCTACTATGTGGTAGGTGGTAGGTGTTGTTGTAGGCAGTAGGGACAAAGCAATAGACTAAACCAAAAAAAAGAAATCAAAAACTCAAAAAAAAAAAAAAACCACTCCTTTTTTCCTGGGCCTTACATTCTTTTGTGGGGAGACCTAAGATTAAATAAGTAATTTTTTCTGAATCTCAGCTTCATCATTGGCATATTAGGTATGTGTATTTTAGACTTATATAAAATGCTATTTTAGAACACTCATTACAGCTCTGGATACATAAATGATGATAACTGAAGTTTGTAATATATGAGGACTGTCCAGGAAAAAAAACACCAGCCATAAATGCCTCTATTTTTGATATAACAAGGCTGGATACTTTCCAGACAGCCCTCGTGTCTGTAGTCTAATCCCTCTTTGGTAGTCTGTTAAATCAACTCAGTACAGACTATATGGAAGTATGCTGTGGTAGGCGTCCTAGTGATTTAAACAAGAAAAAGACATCACTCCTGCCATTGCAAAGTGGCATGCAAATAATTATATGCAACATGAAGGAAGGTACTTTAATTTACACGAGAGGTAACAGGTACAGTCCAAACCTTGAAGCCAAAGGAAATATTTTGTACATACATAACTGGAGCTGATATTGGGAAGAAAAGAATATACCGTAGTCTGGGCTGCTATAACAAAACTATATATACGGGGTGGCTAACAACATACATTTATTTCTCACAGTTCTGGAGCATGGGAAGTCCAAGGTGCCCGCAGATTTTGTGTCCGGTAAGATTCATTGTCAGGTGGGAGCCCTCTCCTGGTCCACAGGTGGCAATCTTTTAGAAGCTCTCTGGGGCCTCTTAAGAGCACGAATACCAGTGATGAGGGCTCTGTCTTCCAAAGCCTCCACCTCCAAATACCATCGGGGCTTAGGTCTCAACATAATGAATTTTTGGAGAAACAAACATTCAGTCCATAGTAGAATATTAAAGTAAGAGCTGGGGGAATGGAGATAATTTTAAAATGCAGTTTTGCAAAGACATTTAGGAGAATAAAGGAAACAGCAGGATCTTGAGCAATGAATGTATGGCACGAGACTTGAGATAGCAACAGGAGGAGGATCAGGGGGTCACCAGCATGTTGGACAAATTAACCCCCTTCTAACATAGTAACCCAAGCCGTATCTGAAGTGAGGCCTGAGGAGAGCGGAGGCCTCACTTCAGGAAAGGCTTGGGTTTCTATGTTCCCAAGGAGTTGTCCCATGATATACGAATATCTGAGCATTCTTAAATCCAGAGTCAGTATGTCATGGTTTTCCTGGGCCAGCTCCCCTCTAGACCTGCTGGCCCAGCTTAATTATTATGTGGGCCTTGTTTCACTCTCAGAAGGGTTTCATTTTGGGAAATTAAATAATATGGACACTCTATCCAAATCTGGAAGCAACATGAGGTGTATTAGTAATTTAACTTTACCACATGTACGCCGTGCTTTCTGGGACACTTGATAAATCTCTTTATTCCACTCCTTATTCTTTGAAAGTGATTCCTTTTAAAAAGCAAACAAATGTTATGTCGTTTTTGAAAGCAACACCGAATGAATTCATAATTCATGAATCAAAACTGGCCAGGTAAAAGGCTCTTCCTTTGTATAAATCATTAGCAGCAATTAGCATTAAAAAGTAGGAACTTATACTTGACTCCCACTCCCTGCAACACACAGATGATGCACCGTAGAATTGTACACCTGGAACCCATGTAATCTTTGCTGACCAATGTCGCCCCCAATAAATTTAATAATAAAAAAGAGGAACTTAATTTATCATACAGATAGAATCTGATAATTATAAAGGATTTCATTGTCATAGACTTAGGAAACCATGTCCAGATTCAATCAAGTGAGGAAAAGTCACTGTTAGTTGTTGAGAAAATAGAAAATTTTCCCAGGGAGCCACATACCCAGACTCGAGTAGATAAAACAAAGCTGTTTGATTGAACGTGCACAAATATGGACCTTGGCTGAAAGTTAGGAGGGCATGGGTAACTGTAATTATACACAATAGAATTACTGCCCACTGAGTACTGATTTTACTTGAATATCGGCCACTTGAATGCTTAGGTGATAATAACAATACGTCATTTAGGGTATTGTAAATCACCTCGAGGGATCAATATGAAAACTCCAGGGCTGAACAATGCCCAAGTGTTGGTACCTTGATGAAGCAAAATAAACACACCTTTTTTTATAGAACAATTAGGACAAAAATATAAACACAGTGCATTATGTCTGGCATGGCATCCTCAATCTGTCCATTTCATATGCTTTGGAAGTATGTTAAATATCTTTTTAAATTTGCTGATGCATTCTCCCCAGAGTTAAAATTTAGAGGATGAGCGGGAAAAAGAAGTGACTCCATCATTTCCCCTTTCTTTCTGCTGCACCTTGACAAACCATCTGTTTGGGAGCTGCCTTCCTCCTCTCAGCACAGAAGCAGACGGTGATTCACATAGGGACATTGCAAGCACATTGGGTTTGCAAGGTGGCTTTTTATTCCCCCAGGTAAAGATGGGTGAGTCAGACCTTGGCTCTCATAATAGCAAGTCTGCCTTCTGCGATCTTCCGTCCCTTATGAATATAACCAAAGAGACTCAGGAAGAGTCCTATTCTGCAACTTGCAGTGGATTATTATGAATATATTTGGACATATTTGTCTTGCTTCTCGATGACAATGTTAATGTAAGAAATTGTAGAAATAAGTGCAGGGAAAATTATTCCGACTATTCACTGCTGTTCAGTATGGTGGACACTTGCTATAGATGGTTGTATATATTTAAATTAATTAAAATTAAATGCAATAAAAAATTCAGTCCCTCAGTCACCGTAGGCACCTTGCAAATGATCAGTAACCACATGTGGCTGTAGTATACCAATTGGACAGCACAGATATAGAACCTTTCCATCATTGAAGAAAGTTCTGTTGCAAAGCACTGACTAAGAATATCATTTTCTTTTTCTTTTGTGTTTGATGTGATGGGAACAGTCAAACAGGGATGACACACCAGCTGGCTCACTTAGAATCAGTCATGTGGCCGAATGGATATTTCATTTCACCACGAAAAGTGAAATTATACAACTTATACATTTAGTTTAATTTATTCTCTGTCAAATCAAGCTAAACTTAAGAGGGTTGCTGGCCCCCTTGTGTAATTCAATGACTGAAACTATTTTTCAAGACTTTCCTTTCCTGGTTTACTTTCCACCAAACATCGTGAATCTATGTGTGAATAATAGGGAATAATAATAACTAGTGTGCAAGGTATAAATACTGACGGTCCTGTGACATTAGTATGCTGTAAAAGGCTGTGCTAAAATGGAGTATAATTTAATATTTGAGAATGAACAATCAAAATTAGTATTTTCTGAGTTATAAGACTAATTTTGGAATGTTTGTGCTTTTATTTTTTGTTAGTCTTATTTTATTAAAATGTTCTATATACCTATATTAACCCCCAACTTTGTGATATCTAGATATATCATTATGTAAATCAAGATTAACACCATTTATATAAGTTGACATGGTATATAACATGGAAAATTGAAAGACAAATAATGTTGCTGATGGGTATCACTTTTCCCTGGCTAATTCAAGTGCACATTTCAGTAATAGCATCTATAATACAAAAGACTAATACACGGTTATTATTCATTACAGTTTACTAAATAGGAAAAATTCCAAACATAATTTTAGGAATGAGGCAAGTATAAGCTGGAAAAGGAAGACACACACGAAAACAAGGCCACACCGACAAAGGGGTCTGACTTAACTTTGGATTTCAAATGGACACCCAGCAGAGGCCACAGGGGGTGAGGGTTTAACGAGTGTATAGAAACCCGATTTCCTTCCCTGCTGCGGGGCCTGGAGGCACACAGGGTGATGGCCAGAGCAGATCTCATCAGACGGACGCGTGAAAACACTGTTAATAAAGCTGCGGCATTGCGTTTGCCGGTGCCTTCTTGTACATAAAGCTGCATTTCTAAAGCTGATACAATACTTTGCTGAAGTTCCTTATGGCAGAAGGTTAGCTACCTTACACCCTGTGCTGAAAATCAATTGTTCCATATTTTTGTGAGATTTTAATTATAGTTAATTTGAGTTGTCTCCTAAAAATGGAAAACGATAGACTAGTTTTGATCTTGTTGTTCTTCCTTTTCTTAAAACTCTGCGTGCAGAGTCCAAGACAGCTTTGCCTTTCTAGAAATACCACCCTAATGCTGGCTGGTTCTACATGTCAGTCAGATTCTCTTCTCAATGATTTATGGAACTTTTTCCCATTTAATACAGCAATTTCAAAGGGAAGATTTTTTAAGCCCTATTTATAATTAGGAAACAGAATCGGGGTTGGGGTGGGGGTAATCAATTTGCCTCGTGTCCAAAATTTGAATTCAAATAGAACCGACAGCACAACCAATGTTCTTTATCAAAACATTGCCTCCCTGCCCCATGGCAGGTCTATTATCTACCAGTTTCTGTGGTTGGTTTTGGTGTTCATGCAGTGAAGGGGGTATCTGATCTTGAATCTTGTCCTCCTAGCACGTACGTGATTATAATTAAATGATTAGTATTGATGGTTTAATATCTGCCTTTCCTGTCAAAATGTAATATCCAAGCAGGCAGAGACCTTGGCAAAGTCGGTGAATATTTGTGAAGAGAACAAATGGGAAGAAAGGAAGAAAGACTGAATGATGAGACTGAAGGCAGGAAGGGAGAGGAGGGGGAAAGAAGGGGGGACAGAGGGCAGGAGGGAGGGTTGGAAGGGGGACAAGGAAGGAAGGCAGGAAGGTAGGAAAGAAGAGTGAAGAGGGGAGGGAGAGAGGTGGAGGAGGAAGAAAAGAAAACCATTTCTATTTTTCTCTAAGCCAAAAGCTAATTAAACAAATTATTAAAGCTCAGACAACTGGAAGTGCAGGAATACTAGTGGGGTGTGAACCTAGATAGAGTGTGCTATTCAGGCCGAGTCCCGAAGGATAAGCAGTAGGTAATTTAGGTGAAACTGGGGTGATGGGAGCAGCCAGGACCCACTGCGTTTTGTAGCTTGCTATGTATTAATGATTCTGTTTGTATTTTTAAAGAGGTTTCTTTGGCTTCAGTGTTCAAAATAGACTTAAGTAGGCCACGTGGAGATCTGTGCTTCAAGTGCCAATGAAGACAGAGTTTGCCAGGATGTGGGAGAGAGCTGCTGCTGTTACAGTAGCAGTTCTCTGGCAGAATCAGTGGCCTTTCTTGGAGGATCACAGTGACTACAAGAGCAGCCTTTAAGGAAGGGTCCCTGGGAATAGGTACCGAGACTTATATATCCACCCACCATCACATCCCGCACTGATGTCCCCTTGCTGAACCCAACAAGAAGACATAGGACAGGAGGGTCCTATTGAGACTGTCTACGGGGGTCAGAGTCCCAGGCAGAAAGCAGCTGGAGAGGGAAATAACCAGCACGCAGTTACAAATCAGCCTTGTTGAGGGTCGGTGCTGGCTTGATCTGAGACTGGGGTACACGGTTTAAACCTCCAGATGCCGGGTTCTACTAAACCTATTCTATATGCTGACCTAGTTGCCTGCTTAGGGGATGTGAGTAATACTCCTTCTGTCTGTAGAAATAATTGAATATTGTTTCTGCCTTTCTGCCTAACAATCTTGAATAACTTTTCACTGTTAAGTGGTAAAAGCAATCCCATTTCCCAATGCAGATGGAATGATTCTTTGTGTGCCACATCCACCCTTCCCTTAAATAGAGATTTGTTTTTAAAATATTATAGAATCACAAGGAGTTTAGTAAGATATATGCAAATGATTTCTAGTTTCTCAGTCACTTATTTTCAAAAGGAAATACTCTTCCCTCACCAAATGAGTCCCCACACTTCAAAGCCTCCAATAAAAGACTCAGCTGTGTTCTAGAATTTTCAACCATTGTCTTCATGCATACCCTTCAACTGTAAAAACAGGGAGTGTGACCAAAACAGTTCCCAGAGGCTCCATAATTCTGTGGTTTTATTTCCTGAAAGATCAATCTAATTGAAAGTCAAAGTTTGTTTCAGTGAATATTTAAGGATATCATCTTCCAAAAAAGGAGCCCATTTTGACTTCAATCACACAGTGATGTGATCTTGTTGAATTTCTAATTGCAAAGCAGCTACATGTGGTCTGTAGGTCAAGTTTTAATAGCATAAGTGTACTTTGGTTGATAGGATTGTAACCACGCTATTATCAAAGTGACTCCAAGAAACCTAGAGGATTGCATCTGTGGAAAAATAAATGCATAGTTTTTAAGGATGCCAGAGAACTTCAGGAAATTGCCTTCCCAAATATTAATTTTTCTATATTATTTTTATTGTAGTGCTACACTCAATTAAAGCATCAAGCACTTAACCTATACTTGTGAAAAAAGCAGTTTATGATGGGTGTAATCATGCTCCCATAGGTCCAATTATCTCAGTTGGCTCCCAATTAATCCGTAGAGTTGTTAGGGCCTCCTTTTAATTAGATCCCTTCCTCTCAAAGAACAATTTTTTTTTTTTTGTATTTCACTTTATTATTTCCTTTACTGGAACCCTGCAAGGTGGGAATACTATGAAATGGACTTATTTATTTGACGGCTAGTTGAGATTTAATCAAGGAGATATTTTTAACCAGATTTTGCTACTGAGTGGAGATACATATATGAAAGTCCTTCTCTATCAAAATTAAAGGCAAATATGTACAAAGGGAGATGAGGCACACGCCTTGTGTATTTCAACATTTTTCTCATTAAATCTCATTAATCTTTTGCATTATCTTGCTGAGTGAAGATTGGCATAGAATTCAGTGTTTTGATTTTCCTATCTGATTTACCTGTTAACTTTATATCTTTAAGGATATTAATTTATGTTCTAAATGAATATATAATGATACAAGCTCTGGAAGGAAGACATTTGATATAGAGTGACATTTGCTGTTAAAACTCCTCTAGGCCATAGATTAAGTATGAAGAATAAAAGATTGCTTTGTCAGCAAGAGATACCTGTCATACTTGCTTTCTGGTAGCAGGTATCTCTGGCATTCTTTTTAGAGTTCATCAAGAAAAGTCTTTGAAATTATAGATCAAAATCTAAAATTGTTTCATTCTGTCCAACCAACTTTCTAAGCTGTTAAAAATATTGTCTTATGTATGAGTGAAACTTGTCATCAGATCCAGCATTGATTCAACTTTATAGCAGTAAAATTTCATTTATCACATCCTGCATGCCCTATTCACTGGCATTTTTTATTTATTTTTTTTTAATTCATTTTTATTGTTAGACTTATTGGGGTGACATCTGTTAGCAAGGATTACATAGGTTTCAGGCATACAATTCCACAGTGCATTGTCAACTTGATGCATAATAAGTTCACCACCTAATGTGACCCCTCTTTCCATCCCCTTATATTTAGCTTCCCCCCCCTCCTCTCCCACCCCCTCCCC